>BSSO01000285.1:0-38338 GCA_030267885.1 Mesembryanthemum crystallinum
TTGGGTCCCATTTGATCCACAAAATTCAAATAGTATTGATTGGGTCAACAAATTACTGCAAAAAAGGGATCAATCTTGGCTAGCAGCAAGCTCAATAAATGAATTTCATTCGAGTATATGCTGCTGCCAATTGCATTTTACTATAGTAAGAGTATCTAATTTTGAATGGGTTTTAAAATAGTAATCAGAGATTGTTTGTACAGTTATTTTAACAATAATGTTCTTACTTGGAGTATTGTTTCACTGTGTTCAGGTAGAGCTCCCTCTCCGTCTTCATCAACTCCATCGCCTCCAGGTAACAATTATTTTACTGATGTGCAATTTAGATTTCTTACCTGTCAGCTAGATTTAAATGTCTAATATATATACTCTCCTTTTGATTGTATAAATTACAAGATTTGTATCATGGGTCGTTTAGGAACAATATCGCTCATAGATTCAGGGTAATATAGTATACATCTTGATCTTCCTAGACCTTCCTCGACTGAGTAGCTGTACATGTCATTGTTGTTGCTTTTCAGTAATCTAATGGGTGACTTGACTAACTATTGGAATGTCTCTGGTGGTTAGAGATGGGGTTATCATAAGTCATACAAGATACTACTGAACAGAATGTTGGGATTATATAGTGATTTGTTTGGTTGAAGAATGAGTATTCTGTGACAGCTAGTGGCACAAGTTACATTGACTTTTCTTTCACCAATCACCATGATAAGGAAAATTCAGATAAGGAGGCTTTGAATTGAATATAGAGAATTGGAGAAGGAGCGTATTGAAAGAGTTTTTTACTAGCTGGGTGATGACATCAATGGCCATTGAAAGACTATGCAGAGAAGAACTGCTGATATATGTAGCTAGCTTATTTTGTTAGCAAAAAGGAAATGGAGTAGCTGTTTTACTCTCTTTGGGACTATTCCCATATCTCACAAAGACACAAAATTAAAAATGTTGTTAAGTGGAATATAGGGGGTTGCGGACATTGAGTTAGGGCTCGGGAGATAGTAGTATTTGCCATTCCTGGAGCCCCAATCCCATCCGCAAACCCCTAAAAGAAAAAACAAAAACAACTACCCAAGATTGATCCTACTTGGGGTAGTAGGGTTTAAGGACAAAAAAAAACAAGCATCAAGTATGTTTAAGGAGATCTAAGTTTTTTATTTAGTAATTGTTAATGCAACCAACTTTTGCCAAGATGCTTAGCAGTAATGGCAACTGGAGAGTTGGGAAGGTCTTATCTGAGGTTGGATGAACGCTCTCCACTGTAGTCTGTCCACTGCATTTATATTACTAATACAACCTCTAAAGTCTACATGACTTGCAATTATATTAATACAACCTCTGAAATCTACTTGACCTGCTGCTTACAAGATGCCAAGAATGTGCTCATTTGTATACTGATTTCTTCTATAATTACAAGTACTTAACGAAGGTATATTATTGGTCGAAATACCTTTGCAGGTGGGAGCAGATCTGGATCTGGCAGCAACGACAATGCTGCAGACAAAATTACAAGGGCTGGATTAGTTTCGAGCTTTCTTGTATTTGCCACGTATATGTTGTTTTATTAGATGGTTTTACATGTTCTTTTGCTATTTTGGAGAATGTTTAATAAGCATTAGATCACATAACCTAGGAAATGGTGTAATTATTGATCTTATAGAGGAAGATTTCATGTCTGAGGACTGTAGTTCCTTGTATTCCTAAATTATGTTTGATGGATGTAACACGAGGTGTATTTGTTTTGAGTAAAGTTTGATTTATTTCGAGTAATGTTTGATGTAAAAATGTTTCAGAATTCAGTACTTTTGTGTTTTTGATTTCCTTTTTAGCACTTCTGTTGAAGAGTATTGCATTGTTCAAATGGGTTTTATACTAGGCTTCTTGTAGTTCTGCTTGTGGGCTTTCGAAAATGTCAGCCCAGCCCAGATAAACCTAAACCCGCTGCAAATCAAGACGTTTTATTTCGGAGTATGTTAAAAGGATCGTCGTTCATTGGGTCAATTAAGGCGATCAACATTTCCATTTTTAAGATTGTTTATCGCATTTAATCCGTAGAAATGATATAAACAACGAGTTATAAGTTTGGAATGGTTGTGAGTTATTGATATAAACAACGAGTATGAGTTTTCAACCAAAAAAAAAAAAAAAAAAAAGCAACAACCAATTTTTGGAAATCACCTTCTTTTCTTTTTTTTCTTTTTTTGTCAGTTTTAAAAATTAGATAAACAATTATAAGCCCAATAAATTCAACTTTAAATTAAATTTTTTTTGTTGAACTGAGTTGAAAGAGTACTGAGTGAATATGTGAGGCAAAAAAAAATAAAAATAAAAAAAGGTGAAAAGAACACGCCCTAAGTAACATCAATATTTATTTTTTTTGAACTGTGTTTTTCACTCTTCTACTTGAATAACAAATGTTTTAAAATTCTATATGGTGCCCCTATGGTTCGAAATGCTCTACATGGTCATCGTTGTTTATTTGAAAACATTATTTTTCTTTCAATTGTACATTTTTTTCGCATTCTATCATTTCTTATATATGTCTTTATAATCACGTTACTACTATTTAAAGGTCCCAAATCATTCATTTTCAAATATTTTTATTTTTATTTGATTAAAGGAGTCATCTCCCGCTTTGGCTTATACACCAGGTCACGGGTTCGAACCTCCTGGGGAGCACCTACACGAATTTATTCGTGGAATACTCGAGGCCGTGCGTTAGGAGGTGCCCTTTAGCCACNAAAAAAAAAAAAAAAAAAAGTAGTCATCTCCCAACTTTGTATAAAATGCATTTTGATGACTTCTAATTGGCAATAGTAAGCTACTAGACCAAAAAAATGTGTTGGGCAATGGGGGGTAAATTTGGTCAGTGAAAACTTGAATTTTCTTACCAAAATAGTTAACCGTAGGGCACCACATAAATTTCGTGAAAATTGAAGGTTACCATGTAGAATTTGAAAAAACGGTCCTCCAAATAGAAAAGTGAAAAATACATGTCAACATATAAAATTTCCCTTTTTTGGGAGGGCGGGGGGACCACATATTCACCCTATTCGCACTGGTCTACCAACAAAATGGTGAACTGCCCTTAGCAAGTGATTTTTTTATTCACGCAATTCAAGCACTCAACCTTAAAGAAGTATGAGAGTGTCGATCTCTCACTCCAATGCTATGTTCTTTTATGTTATTTTTGGTGATATTTATTTGTTGGGATAGGTGCGGACTCAAGAGATATGAAATAATTTGGAGAGTTCTAGATTTAATTGCAAATTATCGAGTTATTTTCACAGCAATTTTGGGTAACAAACTACTTGTTCCCTTTATTGTTTCTTAACAAGTCAAGTGACGTAATAAATTTGCAATGCGGAAATAAAATCAAGAGAAATAGATTTTTACGTGGAAAACTTCACTAACTCAAATCAACGTCTCAACACAAGACTAACTCTACTTGAATTCACTCAAATTCAAGTATAATAAAACACTCAACAATAACTCTCTTTCAAACTCAAGAAACAAATCAGCAGCACAATTTTTCTCAGACAAATATAAATTACAGAAGATCCTATGAGAAGCTACACAGGTGCGTAAGATAAAACAATCGATGAAACAGCCTAGACGCAGTGAGTAACAGTCAATTAACTAATCAAAGAGATACTACATCCGTCCCTTATTTATCTTTCAGAAATCTTTAAAATTTTGTCCCTTATTTATCTTTCAAAACCCACAAATTACCAACTTTTCCCTTTAATACCCCCAACTAACCAACCAATACAATAAACAATTTCTCTTTCTCTCTCCAATCACTATCTCTCAAAAAAAATAAAAATAGAAATGATAAAATAATAAGCACATGGGTCTGCTCATTCAAGGGCAAAATTGTACAAAACAACTCTCTTTTTTTGGTTGGGATTTAAGGCTGCTCCATACCCAAGGCGGGATTCGAACACCCGACCTTGGTTAAGGGTGGATGAGTCCCTATCCACTCAACCACACCCCCTTGGTTATCCTTTGAGAGATTTCTAGCCATAAAACTCTCAAAGTCTATAATCAGTTTATTCTATTTTAAAACAAATCAAATAATTGAACGTTACAACTAATTGGGCTCGCTGTTCTTATAGCTGTTCCAATGACTGTTTCTATGACTGTTTCTATGTATCAACAAGGCACAAGTGAAGCTTACTATCACATGAATACTAAAAATATATTATAAATCGTAACGCCATCTTCATGCTATCCGTGAGCTTGTTTCTATCATATCATCAATACTTGCACCAAAGAAAAAACTCAAAGTTACATTAGTTAGAAACTTCAATCGTTGTCATCATCAAAACTCTCTAGCTCAACATTATTGTTGATTGTTGATTTATGTTAAACTTGGTTGATTTTTTGTTGAACTTTATTGATTTCTGTTGATTCTACCAAATTTTATTGATTTTTATTGATTTTACTGATTTTTGTTTGTTCCTACTGAAATCAACATAAATTACCAAAATTAAGTCGTAGAACAAAGCCCAACAAAGAAAGAAGTATACTAGAGATTACCATATATTTGTAAGTTGTAACACTAGAATTGATTCGATTGGTATGATATTTTAAAAAACATCTAAAATTATCTCAATAAATAAAGAGCATGTCTTGTATGAGATGGAAATTAAATTGTTATAAAAAAAAAAGCCAAATATGTTAGAAAAAAAGTTCACCAAAACAATTTGAAAATCATCGCATCTTGATCGCTTTTCAAAAGATCAATTTGTTGAATTCTTTTTTTCTCATTGGACGTAGCTAAGACGCACTTATCTACATATACGCATGTTATAAAAATAGTAAAGGGATAAAAAAAAACTTGACTGTAATTTGCAACAAATGCAAAAAATTATGAACTGAAACGAAAAGAGTAAAAAATTAATTAAAAAATAGAAAAAATTGACCAAAATAATAAAAACTTTGACTGAGCTTTTGCACCACAAACTTTGTTCGGTTGCATTTTTAGCACAAGCTTAAGTTTTCCATGAATTAAATGACATAAGTACCACCCTCGGCGAGAAATGTCCGACCAAATGGTGACATGGCAACTGATTATTGGTGGTGTGGTAGAGCGAGGCATGAAGATGAAAGCAAGGAAAGTAAAAAACGAGGGAAAGTGTGTGTGAAAAAAAAAAAGGAGGGAAATTAAAACCATCTCGCCAATGCATCTACCTCTGGATAAATCTACGTAGTCATCAACATAGTTGGGTGAGTGTAATGAGGGTGGACAATTTGTATGGCATGCTCTTCATTTGCTCTCATCGTTAAAGACTCGCAGGAACTTATGCTTCTCTCTTCCTGACTGTTCATCTCAAAAATTAGGGTTGAGTAAAGGGAAAGAACGATTTAAAAAGGGAAAGAATCTCAGGAAATAAAGTTAACCGGAAAAAAAAAAAAAAAACACATGTCAGCCTAACTAACTCTCGCATGTCATCATTTGGCCGGAGAGTTCTCACCAAGAGTGATATTGATGGCGAAATTAACATCGTGCTAAAAATATAACCGAGCAAAGTTTCCGATGATCATCACAGTAAAGGAGTAGGCAAAGTTTGTACTATTTTTTACCAAATTTTCTCAAAAACAAAGAAGAAAAAGAGTTTAAAAACGTAAAAGGAAAACTTTATCCATTGGGCAATCAGAAGTTACTAGAAGGACCTTGCTGACTTGATTCCCATACAAATATCCTGCTTCAGTTTCTCTTTCTCCCCCGTTACTCGCTTTATATACTCCACATCGTCTTCAGTCTTCACTATCATCACCACACCAGAGTCTCTCTCTTTCTCTCTCCTTTTTGAATCCGCCGCATAGCGTCAAATCTGAAGAAGAAACCAGCCATGGAAGAAACTCAACTCAATCAACTCAAGCAATTCGTCGAACAGTGCAAGTCTGAACCCTCCATTCTCTCAGACCCTTCTCTCTCCTTCTTCCGCGACTACCTCGAAAGGTATCATCACTTCACTCATCAGTCCTCACTTTCTCTCTCCTCTTTTTTGTCCCTCATTTTCTGACCCTTTTTTGGCATTTGATTCTTTGCTCTTTGTTTCAGCCTCGGAGCGCAACTACCCCCGTCCGCCTACGGCAAATCGGTAACCAAAATTTCGTAGATTGAAAATTTTAGGGTTCTTTGATTTTTTGTTTTTCTTGTTTTGGGTTTTGATTTTTGATTGGTTTTTGTGCAGAGATCGAGTGTTGATGATGAGGACGATGAAGAGGAAATGACAGATGCAAAGCCTCATGTTGAAGAAGTTGAGGAAGAAGAGGAAGATGAAATCGTTGAATCTGATGTTGAGTTAGAAGGCGACACTGTTGAACCTGATAATGATCCCCCTCAAAAGGTCATTTTTTTTCCTTCTCTTTTTTTGTTTCTAGGGTTTTGCTAGGGTTTCTCTTTTGTGGAAAATTTTAATGGGCGTTGTAAGTTCTGCAGATGGGTGACTCTTCAGTTGAGGTTACAGATGAGAACCGCGAAGCGGCTCAGGAAGCAAAGATACAAGCAATGGAAGCAATCTCTGAGGGTATTTTTATGTTATAAAAATTGGTTTTTTGGTTTGTTTGTTTGTGTATTGGGTGTGTTTTAAAGCAATTCAATTGTATTCTGTGATTACAGGCAAGCCGGAAGAAGCAATTGAGCGTTTAACAGAAGCTATAACGCTCAATCCTACATCGGCGATAATGTATGCTACTAGAGGTAAGGATATACTATGTGGCTTTGTGCTTTGTTTTTGGGTTATATGTTTAGCTACTAACAAATGTAGGGGTTTTGCATTATGGTGTTTGATTGATAATGTATACTATATTGTTTGTTGTCATCGCAGCTACTGTGTATATCAAGATGAAGAAGCCCAATGCTGCTATCAGAGATGCCAATGCTGCCTTGGAGGTAAACTCTGACCTGTAAATGGAATAGCCTGATTATGTAAACATCCTCATTTATTATAGTATGCAAAAAGATAATAACTTGCTTGCTTCATATAGAAGTTTTCACGGATATTGTTGAAAGAGGTAGCCAACTGCCTAGTTGATGGGTACTAAATGGACATAGCCTAAACCCTGCTTAATACTGTATAGTCTATTCCACATTGCTTGTAGTGGAAATCAGGTCATTTTTGTTTATGTTTTTGTGGTCTTTAATAGGGGGTGTTGAAGAGAGCAGTCTAAATGATGCGTTTGCGGAAGCTCTGGTACCACCTTTGATGCGTAATTTAATATGCTTGGATCAGTGGAAATAACAAACTAATAATAGGCTATTTTTTGTGATTTTATAGAAAGCAGTAAGAGATAGGTGAGATCATCACTTGTATTTTATAAAGACTAGATTTGTAAGACTCGCAATGAGAACTCGTTTGAGAAATCAATCTTGGTTTTCAATAACTAACACACCATCAAATATATGAGTACAATGATTCCTATTTATAGGGAAATAAACTAACTTGCAAAAAAAAAAAAAAAAAAAAAGAAACCCTAACTAGACTTAGGAAACCAAATTAAAATATGATAACTTTCCTCAAAGATAAACTCATGGTTCGAAATCATGGTATCATTCGCAAATGGGGTAACAGTCGCGCGACTGTGGAAGTGAACCCATGTGTTTTGTGTGTTAAAACGAGGTCGTAGTAGTGTGAGTTTTGGTATCGGCTATATCGGTTCTATCAGCCATTTATTGGTTGTATCGCCCTATTGGCTATTTATTGACCATATCAGCAACTTAACGTCCATGTATCGGTCGCATCGGCTATGTAACGGCCTTTTCAAATACCCCTTGACGTATTAGGATTTCGCATTTCAGCAATCTCAAAAACCGATACGTAACTGCTATACATCGGGTATCGGCCGATATTTAATACCATGGATAAACTTTCCTATCTCTACTTTATTGACTCTTTAAGATAAATAAAGAAACAAGTTATAAGACTTCTAAATAAGATTGAAGTCTTCCTCACTAGATATGTTTCTCGTTCTTCACAGATAAATCCTGATTCTGCTAAAGGTTACAAATCCCGTGGCATGGCGAGAGCCTTGCTTGGTCAGTGGGAAGAGGCCGCTAAGGATCTTCATGTGGCTTCAAAGCTTGATTATGATGAAGAAATTAGTGCAGTGCTGAAAAAGGTGCAAGTTTTCCTCTGATACTACTTATGCATTTGCATATCTTCATTATAACTGCTGATTTTTGGTGGTTTACCATCCCTAGGTTTAAATATTATTTCATTGACATGCTTACTATTGGTGGTTTATGTGTAAGAAGTAGATTAACCTAGTGGTGATAGAGTTATTTGCTATCTAAGTATTCTGTTTTCTGAGATTGTGTGGTAATAAGTGATAACCATATACATTTGAACTGTGTGAGCTTGTCATGCTTTAACCTCTGGAGCTTAGGTAAAATCTTTGCACCATTCGACCATTGTGATGGGAAGTGATAGTAGTAACATGTTTATAATATGAGAAGTGTATATCTATTTTCAGCATGTATTGAAGAGTTCTACTTTGCATAAGATCTGAGTGGACTACTGCTGGTAGCTTGGACATATGTTTTGGGAATTTTGAGATGACTTAATGGTAGTTGCACTGTGAAATAAGTGCCATCTAGTTGGAAAGGTCCCATGGATTCCCAAATATCATTCCTCATCTTTCATATCTTGCCCCCTCCCTTTTTTTTGTTGGGGGGGGGGGGGGGGAGGAGTAGGGACTAGGGAGGGGAAGGCAGGATAATTTGTTCCTAATATGATAAGTTTGTTCAACCAGGTTGAGCCGAATGCTCACAGAATTGAGGAGCACAGGAGGAAATATGATAGGCTGCGGAAAGAAAGAGAAGACAGAAGGATTCTGCGGGAGAGGCAACGTCGACGGGCTGAAGCTCAGGTTTCTATTCTGGGTCTTTTATAATGTTGAAGTTTTGTTTTGTCTTTCTTTTTATTATTATCATAAATTATAAATTTTTTTTATTGTTCATCCCTGCAACTAACATATAGGTTTGATTTTTTTTTTTTTTGTTTTTTTGTTTTAGGCTGCGTATGAGAAGGCAAAGAGGGAAGAACAGTCATCTTCTAGCAGAGGCCCCGGGGGTATGCCCGGTGGATTCCCTGGTGGAATGCCTGGATTTGGTGGAATGCCAGGCGGATTCCCTGGTGGTATGCCTGGTGGATTCCCTGGAATGCCTGGTGGTTTTGGTGGTATGCCTGGAGGATTTCCAGGAGGTATGCCTGGAGGTTCCCCTGGTGGTATGCCCGGTGGTTCCGCTGGTGGCATGCCTGGAGGTTCCTCTGGTGGTATGCCCGGAGGTGCCCCTGGTGGTATGCCCGGAGGTGCCCCTGGAGGCATGCCTGGAAATGTTGATTTTAGCAAAATATTGAATGTAAGTTCAAAGTGTTACTTTATTGCTATACGAGTTAATTAATTTCGATTTTGATAATGTACATGTTGGTCTTGGTTGTGCATGTACTGAAATTCTTCTTATCACTTGCCTACTCTTGTTTGTTAAATTTTCATGTTGTTTTTGCCTAGAGCTAGCAATTTAACAAAATATTTGTTTTTCTTGGATCAGGACCCTGAATTGATGGCAGCTTTTAAGGATCCAGAGGTCATGGCTGCTCTTCAGGATGGTGAGTAGAAATGTTGTTGACTCTTTTCACTGCTAACTCATGTGGTTATACCGGCTGTTGAGGATTTGGCTACAATATCTTCATAGTTGCACAATGCTGCATCAATCTTTATTAACTGCCAATTTTTTGATGTCGGTGTTGTATCTTGTCTATGTTTTCATAACGTGAGGCATTGACTGGCATACCAAGTTTTCTGAGAATTGATACAAAAGCTTTTTTTTTTTTTTTTTTTAGGCTTTTTGATGATAGGTCATCATCCCCTTCCTTTTCTTTTCTTAATTGGGTGGGGGTAACTATATCAACAAGAAAACTTGGGGGTAATGCATCAATTTCATTCCATAGGTCTAGCTGCTTGGGTATAAATATAATGGATGATTGTATTTGTCCTGCTGCCTCTGAGGAAAAGAGCTGAGAGTTTCATGCTTTTTATTGTTGTATGTGCAAGGCAAATTCAATGTTTCTTCTCGGTTGGGAATGGCAAGTAAATTGGTTGCTTTGAGTGCCTAAATAGAGTTGGGCCTTTTCTTCCGGTTCCCTTGTGGGAAAATACGGCCAGATGGTTGTCGTGATTATTTACATCCCTGATCTTAGTAACGAAAATTTTTGGTTCGACAGCTTTCAGGAAATTGGTTTTTTATTGCTAGTGGCTTTACTACGAGATTCATGAGCTTGTGCAATATAAAAAAAAAGATCAATTCATGAGCTGTGTCCTCGATTAATACTTCAAAAAAGCTGGAGAACAGGATTAGCATTTTTTCTTCGTAGCCTTGTAGAAATGGTGTAAAGTCTACTGAATGCATTTTGTTCAGAAGCTGGCCCTGCAAGTCATGGACTTGCCTCAGAAGTTAAGGCAGAATGTCCATTTGGAGAGAGCTTTGTGTTGGTTTCCTGTTTAATTTTGTGCACTTCCATATATTTTAGTCTTGCTAACTTGGGGTGGATCCTATTCGTTAATCTGGCTGATGCATGTGTAAATATGTTATGTTGACCTTTTTGCTGCATGAATATTTAGTCCATATCCATTGCATCTTGTTATGAGCTGAGTTTGGATACTTTTAGAGAGGTGGTATGAATTCAATTTTTAGCAGTTGTCAAACATGAAATTTCACTGGATGTAAATCTAAACAGCTTTCATACTCTTTGTTACTCCATTTGCATTATACATGTCGTGACATTTCTTTTTGTTGTGATGCTCCCACAGTGATGAAGAACCCTGCAAATCTGGCCAATCACCAATCAAATCCCAAGGTAGCCCCTATAATAGCTAAGATGATGGGGAAGTTCGGTGGATCAAGTTGAAAATATTTGTGATATAGCATCTCTGTGGATCAAAGTCTTAAAACTTTTAGAGGTACTCTTTTGGCTTTTGTGGCTCGTGTTGTGCTTTACAAACACCGAGTTGTTCATCGTGTTATAGTTTCGTGAAAAATGGAGAGGATTGATATTGCATAGTATTTGTATGCGGTAATCAAATGTTTTTACTGGAACAGTTCAGCTGGTTTGAGTACAGGGGGTTAAATTAAAAGATGATGATAGTTGGATTTACTGCAGGAGATCTTACCTATAAGAGCTATCTTTATCTTTTTCCAGTTAACCTCGTATGAGGCGGCGTCATGTTTCTCTTGCAAGTGTCAGGCCGCCCCATACAAGTTTTTGTGATCTTTTTCCCCTTTTACTAAAGTTGGTTAAAACTGATTCGGGTATAATGGAGATAAATTACTTCAACTAGACGCTGGTGAAAGGAAAATTTGTTAATGGGCAGGGAATAATAAGGTGAAAATTGGATGATTAGCGATAAGAAATGTTGAGAAGTGATGGGAATTTGCAAATCCTAAAGTTGCCTGTGTGGTTGACACAAAGCAATAGGGAATGCCGACTCTTGATATTCAATACAGTATATTGGATTATGGTGACTGGTAACTGGTAAGGTGAGGCGTCATTATTCTTAAAACGAACCAATTGGTTTCAGCAAATTTGACTTTGCCAAGTTTTCCAAAACACCACGGTGTCAGTTTCATTCTTCGCTAGTCTCTAGTTTTAACTTTTAACCAATGGATTATATAAACGACTCAATAGTAGACATTGAATTTTAGACATGTAGGCCTTGTTCAACTCTATTCAACTGATTGAATTGGAACTGGATATCGTACTATGACGGGAAATTTGGTATGTGGGATTGTGGGAGTTGGGAGATGGAAATGAGAATTTTAGATAAATTTTTACTTATCACTTGTTTGGTAAAAGAGATAGCTAATAGAGAAAGGGGTGGGGAATGAGATTATTTATTATTTGACCTCTACTCCTACCAATTTAATCCCATAGGGAGGCAATTATTTCTAATGGGGATAGTAGAAAATATTAAATGAATTTTTTCTAACATAAACTCCCATTCCCACCTATTAATTTCCAATCTCACATACCAGACGTCAAATGAGATAATAAGTTACTCCACAATGGGAGTTTTGAAGATCTTAATTTTTTTTTTTTTTTTTTGGGTGTCTGCAAAGAGGGACTTCCTCCCTTCTTTGGGCGTGGCTAAAGGGCACCTCCTCACGCACGGCCTCGGGTATTCCACGAATAAATTCGTGTAGGTGCTCCTCAGGAGACTTGAACCCGTGACCTGGTGTATAAGCCAAAGCTTGTTTACCAGTGGGTCAAACACCTCTTGGGTTTTGAAGATCTTAAATTAGATGCAGTTAGAAGGCATCCACAGTGGGAATTTTAAAGATCTTAATTTTGTGGTTTTAAAGATTTTAAAGGTTTCAAGTCACTGTAGCCGTGTTCATATGGTTTTATGTTTTCTACTACTATATTGTTTTCTTGAAATGATTTTTTACACGATGTCCTTGTGGATGTTAGAATATGGTGCTAGGACCTTTCTTACAATATTTCTTTGGAAATACCCGTTAAAATGATGTGATTATTGAATTAGTTTAGGATTTAACGGAGTAGTAATATTTTTACATGTAAGATGATATTAATGCCCGTGGTTCTTCTACTTTCGAGGCCAAAATTTTATTACATATTTGTTGTTAAGGTTAGCCCTTCCCTCAATTTTTGAGACAATTAAATAGGCTACATGATTGATCAAATAGTAATTGATATCACTCTGTTAAATACTTGTCGTCTCAATAACTTCGCATTTTAATCTACAACCTAGTATAAGAATGCCAATTTAAGATGGTGAATACGTAGAAAACATATACTGGGTACTAAAAACAGGAGCTAATGTAACAGAGGGTAAGATCACCTTGTATCTTGGAGGGGCCATAGGGGTGGTAGGCCCATAACAATTTAAAGTATTGCATTTTTTTTTTCTAACTTAGTACTCCCTCCATCTCACTCAAATATTTTCAAATTAATAATATATTTATACCATTTATACGTTTTCACATCAATTTAATCCGTATAATATCTCCATATTACCCTTTTATTATCTACTAAATACAATAAAAAAATTTCCCACTTCACTCTCTTTACTAATAAAACCCATTATATAACTTATCAATTCACAATTAAATACTCATTTTTTGTCAATTGCATATCGGGAAACAAATAGCCAATAAAGCTCTCCTTAAACTCTGTTTTACAAACGGTTTGAAAATATTTGAGTGAAACATAAGGAGTATACTTTTATACGTAGAAAGCAGATTTTAAGAAGAATCATGTCGTATATAGACTCGATAACTTTATGAGTAGAAATGGGTTTGAAATGTTAGTGTTTGAAACTTGAAGGTTGAATGAATTAGGGGTCAATTTTTGTTTTTTTGATTATTTTTCTTTTGGTTTGGTTATAAAAAAAAGGTATGCGTATCCTAATTAGCTCACTAAGTAAGATTTGGCGGCAGGTATAATTCAACCACATAATGACCTTGGTAGTTTGTTTGTCTCGCTTTTGCAAAGGTGCGAGTATATATATATATATATATATATATATATTAGTAAATGGTGCAAAAAGCTATAATCATGCAGTTTGTTCATTATCTATTCATAAAATAGTTCTTAAAGGAAAATGATCATAACTCAAGGACACGGAGGCACCCATGGTTGACAGATGTATAAAATGGGAGATACCACCTCCCTGCTTCAATTTTCCTTTTTTACCTTTTTTATTTTTATTTTTTATTGTGTGACCATGAACCCCCACAATCATAACATGCTTATAATTACTATACTTCAATTGTGTCCATTTTAAGTAAAAAGTATGGAATTAATTTAACTTAATTGGCTTAAGCAGGATTGAATGAATACTAATGTATGAGAGATTAGTAAGTTGTAAAATAGAACTGAATTGTAGCCACGCCTAAGGAGGGAGGAGGAGGAAGTTCCTCCTTACATACAAAAAAAAAAAAAAAAAAAAAAAAAGGACAGAATTGAAGTAAATTATTATGAACTGAACTTAATACACCAACTTTATTTTACAAAAATTAGTTACATATTTTTATTTCCATATTATCCTATAGTATAATACGTCTTTATATATTGGGAAATTGGGGAATCCAACATGAAATCTTATTGTGGGCCAGGTGTCTTCATCATTTCACCTTACCGAATCTCAATTTAGGTGGTTCAGTTAAGTTTAGGTCGTTCTGTTCAACCTATACACTTTTTCTCTCACTCATTCAATCCAATTCAATTTAGTTCCGTTCAGTTTATTTCAGGTCGTTTAATTAGTTCAGTTCAGCTAGTTTCAGGCGAACTGAACACACTCTATATACCAAGGTCCGAGTATAACCATTAAGCCAAGATCACTTAGGAATTAGGAAACAATTAAAAGTAGTTCATGATATTTTTCCTAGGTCGGGATCAATGTTATATACAAGGTACTTTAGTTTGGTGAAGTGTAGTGCATGCAACACAAGTTTTCTTATGACATTGTGTGAATGTTATGTTTATGTATGTAAGCAGTTCACATTTTGATCTCCGTAACTATCAGAGGAACTAGAAATAGATAACTTCATCAATTTAATAATGGTAGTCTTTAAGAAGATGCAAAGTATATAATAGTAGTATAAGTTTAGACAAATATGTAGACTAGAGAAGTGGCATTCTCTTGTTCAAGCAACTGCGAAATTTGAACATTTCCCCGGCCCTAAGCTATAAGCTATCCCAGTTGTAAGGATTTCGAACTCTTAACAGCAGCTAATGGCTGAGGTTTTACCAGACAGGATCTATATATCTTACAAGCAATGCCACCTTAGCACTTTTTTTTTTTTTTTTTTTCCCTTTTTTTGGTTATAGTTTAGAGAAGTTAACTACATTTGATCACTTCTATATAGAGATTAAGGAACTAATGCACTATTGTTACAGAAATTAAAATTATATCAAACAATTGTACTATTGTTGAACTGTGGATGATTGATTACATTGGATGAAATATGATTGTTGCAAATCCAACAATAATTTTCTAGTTTGTTTGATATATAAGGCCACTAAGAATGTTGGGAATTATTAGCAGGAGGAGGTTGCTTATATGGGATTAGGATAATGACATACATTAATTAAGTTTTATTTTAATTAAACTGTACTAGCTGGACGCATTAATTGGCAAGTTAAGCATGTCCAACATATATTTGTCTTTCCTTTTGGAGAAACTTTGCACGGGATAGTAGTGTTCTTTTGCTTGAATTTATGAAATTGTTTACTCAATACTTCATTAATACTGTATTCGACCATTCTTTCTTGAATGTGGCTAAGAGTCACTTCCCGAATTTCAACAAAAAAAAAACTCGTCTTTATATTATAGCTGAGGGCCACGTGGCCCAGTTTATCATCCTAGACCAACCCGCTTGCATTCACTATTGGGCCTAAACCAATTGAATTGCCACTTCCCACTTTTAAAGGGGAACTCGAGATACTTAGAAAGCAGGGCTCTAATGTAGCAAGGAGCTAGATGATCAACACGCTCATTAGTGATTATTTATTTTTATTTTTTTCCATTCAGTTTAGTATTTCCTATGTCGAAAGTTCTTGTTTACTTTTAGAAAGAAGTTTAAGAGAACCAAAGGAAGGCCTAAAATTGCCCTCCAATTCTTTTATTGTTTAAGAAGCAAGCGATATGAGAAGCAAGTGCGAGTCACATGTGGTGGATATTTTGTCATTTCATATCCAAAGAATTTTCACTTAAATATGTAAAGAAAAATGTGAACCATTCCAAGAAGAAAAACGTAAACAAGAACTTGAATTGGGATAGAGGGAATATAGTTCAACTCAACATGTTTGAGTTAGATTAATATCAGGATCATACTTATATATAGCAAATAATGGTGAAAACTTTCGAGTTCCGACAGCCTTTTACTTAGTGATTCTACCCTTCTTATCCTTTTCTTTTCTTTTCTTTTTGGGTTGTTGAGAGTACAAGTATATAAGATATTATCGTTGACGTTGATTAAACACTAGTTAAAATGTATGGCTTTCCTCGTCCTTCAATAATAATCACTCAATACGATCCACCTCTAAACTCTGTAAGTATAGTCTTGCCCTTAGTTGATGCTACTAGAAGTAAGTAAATGTGCAAAAAAAATGGGAACACAATATTTGTTCCAATAAACAAACGTTGTTGATGAGACTACGTACATACTCTCAAAATTTTCACATAATAAGAAAAACTGAGATCTTGAATGGATGTAGTGTCTTGCAAGCAATATGATAATAGCCATATATATGTTTATACACACTTGTCACTAATTATACCCAATGGCGTTAGTTACATGTCCATCTATATACCTTTTAAACCTAAGATTTTACAATCTGATAAAAATTGATCGATCAATTTATTTTGATTGATGGAATTGAAAAAAACCAAATTGATGAACTGATGAAGCCAATCACCAACACATGCGTGCGCCTACCAGAGTATTAATTAAAACATATTCCAGGTTCAATTTGCTGCTATTATTTGACTAGTATGAGAAAATTCTCTGCATCTACGTACGTTCTTTAATTAGTAAGGAAAAAAAAAAAAAAAAAACCAATTTACTTATAATTAATTACTTGGAGAAATAACCTAGTATTATATATATATATAGACTACTTGATGACTTGTTAAGGTCAGCAAATTAAGTCAAGCAAGTTTTTGGGAGTCATTTGGGTTTCCAACTGCTCCATCCAAGTTTAACCAGTTTGAAATAATTACGTAATTAAGGTAAACAAAAACTGACAGTAATAGTAAAAGTAAATTTTATTATATATCAATATATCACACAAATCAAAATTTTCTACTGGAGCTCTTAAAACTCCGCATGAAACCTTATTTTCTCGATCAATGAAAATGGTCTAGTTCTGATATAGCAGGGTGCATTCTATGAAAGAACAGGCATTTGGCGAAGTTACAAGATCATTCAGGGGGGGAGGGGTACATTCATGTTACACAAAACTAAAGTTGAGATTAATCACATATATTTATTTATGTAATTCTGATTATCTTCGTTTAACAATCAATAATTTAGATTATTGATGCTGATTTTTCCTTACAAGAAGTATAATTTCTTAATTACTACCAAGATAATAATTTTAGTGAAATATTCATGCTTTAAATATTTATTTTCAGTTTTTTGAGTGTAAATTAAATGTTACTCTATGCTTTTTGCTAAGTCAATTAAGGCTAATATGTTTGGCCCTAACAGTTAGGTTTTGAGTAAAAGTTATAACTTGAAGTTATAAACTTGTTCTTTTTTCTATTAGTGACCAAACACAATTTGAGGCAACAGTTAACTTTCACTTGATAGTTACAGCTAATTTTGGAAGCTACCATACTAGCTTTCACTTGACAGCTACATTTTGAGTAAAAACTACAATTTGAAACTTGCAGCTTGTTGTTTTTTCTTTCACCTACCAAACAAGATTTGAAACAACAGCCACAGTTGCAACTGCAGCTAATTTTATCAAACATAACCTAAATATATGTTATGCTTGAAACTCAACTTGCATTGTGCCACATGTTTGGTTCTTAAGGATTATCAAATTTCAAGGTACTCAATTCATTGTAGGTTAAGTGAAGATTAGAAGCTATTGTTGTTGTCCAAGAAAAGATTAGGAAATAACCATTTACTTTTTCCTGTTTGATGATTTGATATTATCTATTTATCTTCGTTAATTAAACGGCTTTGTTAATTTCTCCTTAGCTTATTGATGCAAAATTGGGTAAACTTATAATTCATGATTACTAATAGCGTTGCTCAAATAGACTCCCACAAGGTCTTCAATCGTAGTTTAATTTACTAGCCATAAATCGTTTTGATTAATAGCTAAGGATAGTGGAGGTGTTTTGTTCAAATAATGTTTCATTTGTTTTTTTTTTTTTTTTTTTTTTTTGAGGGAGTTCAAATAATGATTCATTAGCTACAAATATCAATCAATTACGGTCTATGAGGGTCCTTAATTCAAGTGGTTTTTGGGTTATTTTTTATTTATTTTTTACTTTCTAGCTATTTTGGCTTGTTTGATCAAGTCAATTAGTTGGTCAAATGAGTGTTTTGTAAGTAAATGGCCAATTTTTACAATGCTATAATAATTAAGTAGCTTTTGGATGCCTTATGACTAGTATGATTTGTTATATGTCTTTTTTCAAATTATTAGCTAATAATAATCTGAATTTTACTAACACTTTTTTTTATAAATCAATAAATCACTAATACTATTTTTACTTTATAGAACTTTATACTTTTTCATACATTAACAGTCAAAGTTTTTAAAACTTTGGTCAAAAATAATACTTATTTTCAAGACGGAAGAAGTAATATAACCAGCTAACACTATCAGCCAACAGCTCTCAGCTTTTGTTACCAACTTAATTAGTTTTCAAAGAGGAATTTATCCACTTTTAGAAAGGATGCTACCAAACATGTTAAAATATTATTATTTGAATTAAAATATGGAAAAAACAAAAAACGAAGTAGCCCAAAACTTGCGTCCAACATAATATGGATCCATGATTCGGGTTTGTCGGATCAAACCATTTGGAACAATCTAGAAATGATAACAAGTGTCAAGTGTCAACATAATCGGTAGCCTAAATCGGGCCTATCTATCTATCTCCTGACATGCAACACAAAAAGATAAAAGAGAACATACGAATATGATGATTTATTATTGTATGGATGGCCAATTCGAAAAAGTATGAATCTTTATCAAAAACATTTAATTTGTAATTGGTTTAATAGTAAGTACTCTTTATCTTAGTAATAAGGTGTACACGCATGCGTGTGACGGTGTGAGTGTGGCGGTGGCCTGTGGTGGGGAACTTTGGCCACTCTTATGTCCGTAGGTAGAAGTTAGAACTGGATGGCAATAAGCTCCAAACGTAATCATTTGTTTACTCTTAATTAATTTATTTATTTCTAGTACTACTACACAATATTACTATTTTAAAGACACATCACTATAACAATTGAAACATACTAGACACTAAATGAATTGTAACATGAGAGAAAAACTAAGCTGTTAACCTGAATTGAACTGAATTATGATTGAAGAAGGTGAAATGGACTCACCCTCAATAAATCTTATTTATGTAGATAATAATAAGGATCGGTTTAGATATGGAACCCATATTTACGAGCCTTTTTCTCTCCTTAACACCACAAAAAGAAAATTTCACCACTAATCATTTGCAAGTTAATTGCTAATTAATCTTATGTTGTTGACATGTTGAGGTTTCTCAATTGTAATTTGTTCTTCTCCCAAAAAAAAAAAAAAAAAATAAGTAAATAAATAAATAAATAATATTGTAGCTTGTACAATTATGTCACTAGACTCACTAGAATATGTTGTGAACAGGAGGAACACTCTGATCTTGACTGATCTTGTTCCTAGTATTTTAGTGGAACAAACGCGTTAATTATGTACTTGTATTAGTTCATCAAGTGCGTAGTTTCGGTTTCAGCACATCAAAGATGACAAACAACCCCATTGCTGGTATCATTCATGATATATATACGTAAAAAATAAACACAGTACAGTAGAAGAATGGAATATTTGAATTAGCAGATATTAAGACTTGTAATATGATACCACCAAGATCAAAATTCATCACTATATTTATATAAGGTCATAAGGTGGAAAGCTCCTACTGAAAATAAAGCATTAAAAACTATTTTTGATGGAGCAAAGATTTTAAAAGGTGGTTTTATTATTCAGTCATTTTTTTTTTTTATGAAATGCATGGAATCTCTGTTGCAAAACCGCAGAGACACAAGATCTGTTTTCAAAGTATAAGTCATGACGAATTTATCTTAAACAAACATCAAATTTGGGCTATATTAAGAGTGTGTACCTGAACTAAATTAAATTAAACTGAACGACCTGAATTGAATTGATCTAAATGACTTGAAACTGAACTGAATGAATAATAATCTGTGAGAGAAAAGTGAATGGCCTGAACGGAACGACCTGAATTCAACAACCTGAAATGAGATTAATAAGGTGAAATAAACACACCCTAATATTAGTACGGGATTTTTTTTGTTTGAAATAGAATATGTGCTCTCATGCAATGAAATTTTTTCCACTTGAGGAGGGTTTGATCTCCTAGTTACTTTTCTTACCCTACAGAAAAGAAATAAAATAATTTACAATAGACTTTGTTTCGAAAATTCAAGCCCACCTAATCTTGAATGCATCTATCTCCATGAATTTAAATTACGTAAATGTCTAAATGTTCATCAATTGACAACTCAGGGGTACTATCTCAATTCTCAAGTCTTAAGTTAACCTTCCTTGTACAGTTGTACCTTAGATAGCTAGCTAATGACAATTATTGATGGAGGTCGAATATTAGAAACACAAAAGAAAAGGAAAAACAAAATTGAGTTATGCGATAAAAATCATCAATTTGATGAGTTGCTGTTTTGATGGATAATATTAGTACTTAAAATGGAAAAGTTGAATATCTGGATCTTTGTAAACTACAAAGTCGGGAGTTTCATTATTCCGTGTTTTTTGTTTGTTTAGCTACCATCTTTTAATGACTTGATTGGTATATCACACCTTTTGAAAGTTCACATGTTAATAAGTTACATATGCTTCTATCACTATAATTAATAGCGTGCATATAACTAATAATATTTGGAGATGAATTAGGTGTTTTATCAAGTGCGTGCATTGATAAATTACAGTCATATATTCAAATTCGTGGGAAAAAAAATTCTTAAAAATTTCAATGTTTGTGAACTAAGCAACGGCTGGGTTAATTCCGTTGCTTAGTGGCCACTGATATACAAAAACCCGTCGCAAGATAGCAACGGAATTATCAATTGTTGTTAAAATTTCTCTAACAACGAGACACCAAAAAAAAAAAAAAAAAAAAATCTCTAACAACGAATGTTTTTGAATCACAAAAAAAAGGGCCATAAAACGACAAAGTATAGCAACGGAAACCAAATCCGTTGTTATGTTGCCCTTTTTTTTTTTTTTTTTTTTTTCTTTGACTATGTTGCTAATTTTTCAAAACTAAAAAACTAGCAACTGGAATCCTGAAACTTATGTCTAATTTTGTTTAAAATTATCGATAATGTTTTAATTATGGATCTTATAGTAGTTTTAGTTAAGACACTATAACATGTCTCAAGTTTTTCTTTCTTTATGATCTCTTTAATTTTGTTTCATTTCCTTTCTCCATTACTTCTATGATTACTCCCATAATGAAGTTCACATTTTTGAACATCCCAAATGATATCTATGGTTCTATTTTCGGACAACTTTTGGTACAAAATAGACCCTATACCCAAAATAAACTACTCCCTTCGTTATCTAAAGAAGGTGACGTTTGATTTTCCGCAACTCACATACATCAACGGAGAGAGTATTACATCAACTACTCCACTTAAGTACCATAAGGAGCATTAATTAATTTTTACGCTGGGAGAATTAGTAATGTATCAGGAGAAATTGGACCATATTTTTTTGTTAATCTTTTCAAAAGCAAATATAAATAAAAGTGCATTACGGAACAGAGGAAGTATAAAACTTCCTTGATACTATAGTAACAAGTTGATGAGATTGAAATCTACGTCTCAACTTGAATTCGATCTATAACATCACTCGTAAGTCATAACAATAATGCTTAATACGACTTAATTTGTTCCGACAAAGGTTTGATAGATGCAAGTAAATCCCACATTAATTTAACAGGAAGACAAAAGCAACTAGCTTAAAAGAAGGATATTGGTCTTAGAACAATCAAGTGCCTAAACAGACTCAAAGAAGATAAGATGTTATCATGAAAGTGATGGTCGATAATTTCCCCAAAGATTATATGCTGACCACAGGGTCTGGTTAGATGGTGGTGCATCCACAAGACAAAGTCACTAACCATGGTTAAACATTTTCACCATTAAATACTCTATCCGTCCCACCATTAAATGGCCATTGCACTATTTATGGCAAAAATTAGGATTGGGATAAAAAGTTTGAGCTTGACAACTATACCCTTACCTTGGAGAAAGTAATGAGTGGTTTGAGAATTTTTTAATATTTGGGTAAATATATTGGGTGAGAGAGAAAGAGTATTTTAATGATTATTAGAGAGATAGTGGGTGAGGTTATTTTTTGACTTTTGTAGGGATGAATATTACAATGACCATGTTATAGTGGGACAAATATATGCAAACAATGGCCACGTAATGGTAAGACGGATGGACTATAATTTTGTTACATTCTAAATACTCTTCACAAAAGAAATAATGAGCCATTAATATTGTAAACGTGGGGATGACGAAATGAGTGATGGCATGTTTGAGTAAGATTGCAAAAACAGAGAGAATGCGACTGTGTTGGAGAAAACTTTCATGGAAAAAAATTAAAAAGGAAAAATAAATAAATTATAATAAAAAATAATTTTATTAAAAATACACTCCATTGTTTTTGAGAGGACATGCTTAGATGTAGCTCTCTAGTTGGGTCACCCCATCTTTCACAATTTTTTTGAGTGGGCCCAAGAGCTGAAAACACCAGAAGAAGTTAGATTGTTGTTCCCAAGCACCTTTCATGTATCTTTGGTGGGTCCCTACCTTTACTCTCTCTCATTTTTCTTTTTATTGCTTTTTTTTTTATCATATATTTTTGTATAAATTATAAATATGTAGGTAGAATTGAGGGAAGAAATCCCATTAAGGTGAGGACCTCTAGTCACCCTTTATATAAAGGTTGGTGAGCCACTTTTATCACACTTGTGAGTTGTTGTTTGTTGCTCTTTTACAAAGTTTGTGTCTTTGAGTTTATAATTAGAGAAGAGACTTTGTGTGTTCTTAGTGGTGCTTACACGGTTGTGGTGATGGGAAGACAACCTTGTTGTGACAAACTAGGGGTGAAGAAAGGGCCATGGACAGCCGAGGAGGACAAGAAGCTCATCAACTTCATCCTTACCAATGGCCAATGTTGTTGGAGGGCTGTTCCTAAGCTCGCCGGCCTCAGACGTTGTGGTAAGAGTTGTCGATTGCGATGGACTAATTATCTCCGACCCGACTTGAAGCGAGGGCTTCTGAGTGAGGCCGAAGAGCAGTTGGTCATTGATCTCCATGCTCGTCTTGGCAACAGGTTCATATCTTCTTTTTTGCATATTTCCTTTACTTAGGATAAAAATATGTAATACATACTTATCTTTTTTAATTACATATGTACGTATCATAATTTTGTAAGTGGATAAAACGGAAGATTAATATAAGGTATTAGTTAATAAATTACAATGAAATGTTTTAATTGTCAAGGTAGGAGACAGATGGATCCTAGTACATGGATATTCATAACTAAGATCATCATTGTTTCATCCATAATGAGTTATCAACGATAAAGCATGTCTAGTTTCATGCATTTGTGAACAAAAACAGTAATGCCTGGTATTTTTTAATCATCATTTACTTGATTGTGATTTTGTATAGGGGTACAAAATAAACACCTCATTGAAGTAAATGTAAAGTTACTTGTTACTTATTACGTAACTTTTTTTAGTGATTATGACTCTAATATATTCAATGTTTCTTGCAATTTAATTGTTGTTTAATTAAAACCAATGACTGATCAATTGCATAGTGATATTAATATATGGAGTAGTATTATAATCCATACTAGTCAATATAATCATGCATCCTCTCAAAAAGCTTGCTTTTCAAGCCCTCTTTTGTGGTTGTTTTTGGCGGTTTATAGTTGGAGCTTTTAGAATTTACTTTTCACTTTAACTCCCTCACTGTAATTACCCTTCTTCTCTCCTTAGAGTAAAAGTCACACATTTAACATTCTTTTTTTCATTTTTGTCCTACGTAACCATGACTCTTTTTTTAGGTGACACAATTATAGTGGTCACATTTCTAATAGTTACTATATATTATCATAATGATAATAATAATAATAATAATGTGAGTTTATTTTTGTCCACTTTCAGATGGTCCAAAATTGCTGCAAGATTGCCGGGAAGGACTGATAATGAGATCAAGAATCATTGGAACACCCACATCAAGAAGAAACTTGTTAAAATGGGTATTGATCCTGTCACCCATGAACCCTTGAACAACAAGCAATCCACTGATAATCATACTGCCCAAAACCATTCATCGTCTTCTTCCAATAATAACAACAACGACGATAATAATAATAATCATCATTCTGATATTAGCACGGCAGAATCCTTGAACAATCAAGCCATTTCATCATCATCATTAGAGATTAATAATACTAATAATCCTATTATGGTAACAAATTCCAATTCTTCGGAGGATACCACGATGACCAATAATAGCGTTACTCCAACGGAGAATAGCTCTACTGGTGATGATAGCACGAGCTTAATCGACAACATTAGCATTGATGACGCGCTAATGAGCTGTTTGTGGGATGATAACGATGTTTCTCCGTGGAAGTTGCCCTCTTCATATGTCGATGAGCAAGGATTACTAGAGAGCAATGCCGCGTCTACTATTAACTTCCCAACATGGGAAGATAATTGTTCATGGTTATTGGATTGCCAAGATTTCGGGATTCAAGATTTCGGACTTGATTGCTTCAATGAAGTCGAGATTATGAACACATTGGATGTGCTAGACATGGGGAACAACCAATGAAGAGCACAAAGATTTGATGATGAGAGTGTATGGTTGGTATATATTTATATCTATATATGCATGCATGCTACAAAAGTTGCATGTTCAATATTGGATGGTAAATTAATTACTATAGGTTAATTATATGATCTATTTGTACGTCAATTCTCAGGTGGAGATTTTTAGCCAACCATAATTGAGAATCATACCATGCATACAAAGGTGATGATACACATATAGGGCACATAGTTGGAATTGTGTTTGTAAATTACTCTATTATTATTGTAAGACAAGTTGATGAGGCGCCCCTTCGATGTGGTCTTCCTGTGCAAAGGAAACCCTTTGTACATTATTATTATGTACGTATTTTGAAGAATAAAATAAAGTAATTGTTCTTGTTTTCTTTTTGTTTTTTTGTTTTTTTCTTCTTTGGTGCAAAAGTAATCGTTCTTGTTACATAGCTAGTAGTATATACTTATTCTTCTAACAAAAGTGCATATCCTTAAAAAAATTTCTTCATTAAAGATTTAAGGAAACCATGGTTTTTGTGGTTTTGAGACCTATTTTAGACTTTTTAGTGTGTAAGTTTTTTACATGATAGAATAGTTAATACTTAATAACGTAATTATGATTTCCTTAAACTACTTTTTAGAACTTTCAAAAAAAAAAAAAAAAACTATTTGCATGTTTAAGTTGGATCATTGTACACTTTAAATTATTAGGGGCTAATTAATGTTTTTTTAAATATGACTTTTGACTTTTTGTTTGAGACAATAATTATGGATAGAAAGGAGTATTATGTGCAAGGGCTTATTTATCTATTACTAACCATCTAATAATGATAAAATATTTTAGGCTTGCAGTATGCAGTGTACAAGAAACCAGTGTATATCTACGTAGTAATCATATAGCTCTAGTGCTTTCTCTGGACTATGGAGAATAATTAAGCATTATAAATAATTAGTACAAAATTGTAATCTATTTAAGCTAGCTAGTGCTTGTCGAATTAAAGTAGGTTATCCTCTAAATTAACCAATTATAAAATAATAGTCCATCATATTATTAATATATGCTGCATCAACTTTTTCGTTAAGATTGTGTAGATAGTTCTTACCTTTCCACTACAAACATTTTGCCACTAAGGAAGCACACTCAGACTTCTGTACAAATTTAAAGGCGACGATCTGTATAAGTTATTACAATATAATGTGGATATAACATAATAATTTTCTTAGCCATTGTCCATTATAATTTAAAACCTCAATTGTCATATTCAAGCTACTTATTGTGAACCTTTTTAATATTTTTTTGTTGAATTTTTTTTTTTTCTAGGGGTTCGTTTATGATTATTAATTTCCTTTTTACATATATATGCAAGAGTTATTTTTTCTTTTCACCCGAGTCTGCTTCTCAAATCTCATTTTCTCTGACCACCTATAATGCAAATTTTCTTTGCTAACTTGATACTAGGATCCTCTTGAATTTTACATACGTACACACTATTTTCAATTTCCACTAATACAAAACATGATAATAAAGTCATAATTAAGGTTAAAAAAGGGCTTTTTTTTTTAATATGGGTGAAGTTATTAAACTTGGTGTTTAGAGCTTCAATTGAAAACAAAACCTCACTGGTAAAAAAAAAAAAAAAAAAAGCATGAAAATGTGCTTGAGTCCAAGTGAAAACGATCAAGATCAGTACAATTTTGTGTTACCTACTTACACAATTCCTCGAGCTGAAGTCATGATGATTCATTAGATCAAAATGGTTGCTTAATTGGGGATGAATTTAAACTGGCAACAAGAGATTAGTTGGTTTATGACATAATAGTACACTTTCAGCTTATCTAAGCATGAGTAGGGGCTGATGGCATGATATAAGTTGAGCACTTTAAGTAAAGACACTACTATAGTGATCATCATGTACACTTTGAATTTCAACTTGAGCTGCTGCTCGTCTTTGATCAAGTCTAGGTAGATGTACCGCAAAGTTATTTAAATACATAAAAAAAAAATAATAAAAAAAATATAGGATTTGATATACAATGCAACTGCATTAATCAAGCCAATTGAATCGATTGTTTATATACATATATTTGAATCCTTCTCAAAGTAAATAAATTATCCTGATCATGTAAACTGGTCATATATTTTTGCGTCCAAGTAAGCTAAGGCATGTCTACTATATCCGAGACATATATGTGATACATATAAAACCTCAATCTTAATTACCACATAAAGATATCTTTGTTCGATCCCTTATTACAAGCAATTTTCTGGTCCTTGTATGTTAGGGTGTGTATTTATTTAGTGATCATAACTTAAATCAGTTCAAATCGTTTCAGTTGAAATAACCATATGTTTACTCGAGCAATACGCAACTGAAGATGACAATTGACAAAGAAGATCGAGTAGTAGTGGGCAGCAAAGTGAATGGTCCCAATAGGTAGACTTGAGAAAATGAAATGCTAATGAGCATGCCTACCATAAAGGCCAAAGAAAGCCATAAAAAGGAGTATGTTTTTCTTTTTGGTCCTACACTAACAAAATTAAAGGACCAAAGGGAATGAATGAATGGTCCTACACTATTGCAACCCCCAGCAGCTTCAAAGTTCATGGAGTCATGACATGGCCTCTCTGCAAAGGATAAGAAAAACTGTTATGCTAAAGTGGAATTATGAATCATTGTATTTCTTAAAAATAAATCATTGATATCTTTCTATGTGTTCTTATAAGAACAACACATAATATTACATAGTATTTGTGTCATAGGAATTGGAATTAGGAGAGGACCAACCAAAAAGAGAGCATTATAAAATCCAAAAACTGAGTATGGGTTTAAATAACATGGATTGCAAAAGTAAAAGTGTGTATTGTCTTCTTTTTTTTTTTTTTTTTTTATTCCTTTATGGGATCCACCAATTAAGGGGGTTGGTAGATTAATGATTCACCACTTTGTGATCAAAGATTGAGCTTTGGTGCCAAAGTTTGCTAACACCTAATGACCAATCATATTATGGAGATAAAATATGAGTAGTATACCTTTTTTAAGTGAACTTTTTTCAATATTTAGAATTTAATATCGACGGATACTTTTTTGGAAAATAAAATTCAAATTCATTATTTCTGTTGTATATTTTAAATTATCTTACAAACCTGTTTTGTTCATCATTTTCAAAATTTCCAAATTTATTTGTATTATTTTTCCTTATTTTTGAATTTGAATATGTTTGACTGTATAAGGCCAATATAAGCAAGTCTCTTTGGAATAGAGGGTCGTCCTTTAGCACGTGCAAGGTGACCGACCGTACAGCGTCTTCAATTTGAATGGGCCTCGACTTTATCAAAATATTCTTTATGAAATGAAATTTATTTCTTGAAATTTGTATATCTTACGCACAGGACCCTTGAATTTTTTTGAAAACTTTTTTAAACGGCCTTATAGAGAGTATGACATACTCATCTTCTCTCTCTCTCTTTTTTCTTTTTTTTGTTGGGTTCTATCGCAAATAACTTCGTTATTAAATTCTACTTCTAATAGGATCATTCATGGGTTGTTATTGATGTGTCAAGTTCTACAATAGGCATGTGGTTGAGCGGTAAGTCTATTGGGTGATATTCAAGAGGTCTTGGGTTCGATCCTCGCCTAGTGGCCACGGGCTTTCCTTGTGAGGGGAGAGTTTAACCTGGTCTTACCCTCTGGGGAATGATATCCTAGGACCCTGGGGGATTAGTCTGGGCCGCAAGGTCCCAGGATACCTCTTGACAGAAAAAAAAAAAAAAAANCTGGTCATTGCTTGCACCATTGTTTATGCTTACAATTTTGATTTTGAGGCAGAGGAACTTTGGTTGGCTTTAAGATGCACTACATCTGCCCCTGGATTGTGCAAGATGACTTCAATAATGTCCTCAATTTGGATGGAGGAATTGGTACCCCTGTATTTTTAGCCGAAATCTCTAGCTTCAGGGATTGTTTGCAATTCTATGCGATTTTTGATGCTAAAAGAAATGGCTCTTTTTTCACATGGAACAACAAGAATTGAAGCATGATGGTGTTGATAGGGAGTACAGTAGGATAGACAGATGTCTAGTCGATGACCTATGGCTGCAACTATTCCCCAACACTTTACTGTTACATTTTTGCCTGAAAGCAAATCATTGCCCTGCTGTTGTGAGGATCATGTCAGAAATTTGGCAATTTCGTTTCAAGACTGTTAGAAACAGCTGGTCTGATAATGTGCAAGGAGTGCCTATGTACCAGCTTGTTACCAAGCTGAAAAGACTAAAGTAGCCATTAAAAACTCTCAATAGAAGTCAAATTTGCTAACAATGAAATCAAATTAACTGACAACCTCCAGAAATTGCACTCGTCAACCGTAACTTCTTGGAGACCCGCAAAATACTCGGTTACCACAGCCGGAAAAAGATTTAGATGCTCTCCATGAGACCACAACAAGACTCATCTTACGACTCTCAAACAGCAGGCAAAGGCTCATTGGCTACAAAAGGGAGATATTGATACTGCATACTTATGTCACTGCTTAAAGGCAAAAAGGAAGTCTAACCCTGTGTACTCCATTAAAGATGATCATGGCAACTTATATAAGCAACGTGATCAGATTGTTGAGGCTTTCCTCAAGTATTAAGGGCCGCTGGGCACCAGTGTGACAACTGATAGCGTCAACAAGAGAATCATGTGAAAGGCTATTGTGCAGGATGAAAAACATAGTGATCTACTCCCTCCGTCCCGTATTTAACTTTCAGAAATTGGGAGGGCACAAGATAGGTGAGTGCTTTAGACATATTTGCCCTTATAGTAATAGAAGAAATAAAAAAATAAAAGGGGAATTTTATGTGAGAGATTAAGTAATAGAGAGAGATATTATTGTGAGTGAATAAAATAATAGAAATAGAGAGTGATTGGAGAGAGAGAGAGTATATTTTTTATTGTATTTGTGAGTTAGTGGAGGAGTATTATAGAAAAGTTATGGGATTTTATGGGTTTTGAAAGCTAATTTTGGGACAAAAGATATGGTGTTTTTGAAATCTAATTGTGGGACGGAGGGAATATGTTTGAGATTGATGAAGACAAAGCTCCAGGCATAGTTACAGGAACGCGGGTAGGTGCCACGAACCGTGACCGTGGAAGGGTCGTTTCGAAACGCAGGTCGAACACGACCAAGATCGCTCGGGAACGTGACCCAGTTTGCTCAGATGGGCGACCCCATTAAGTTGCCAAATATGCTTAGAGTCCTAATTTAGGGTTTTAATAAAGAAACCCTAGATTTGGAAATTGGGGCTTCGAATTATCAAAAAATAAATAATTTATTTAGGGCTTTTGGTCATGAAGGAAAAGTGACTCGTCTAGTGTGCTCCTTGGTTAGAGTTGGCCAGTCACCGAAGAAGATAGAGGGTGGCGAAAACTTGGTAAGTTACGGCAAAGAGAGAAAAGGGAGAACAAGAGCCATGTAACAGAAGAGAGAGAAAGGGATAGATGAAACAATCACGTGGGAAGCGGTTTTCCCATTCTGATTTCTTACCTTTTTCCTTTTTCTTTTTTCTTTTACTAAGCCTAGTCAATTACTAAGCCCAATAAAGTTGTACTGTTAGGTAAGAAATTAAGATGCCTTTTTTTTTTCTCAATAGTAAAAAAAAAAAAAAAAAAAAAATTAAGGAAAAACATCTCATCACGTTCCTTATTTTCCCAACTGATCCTACCCCTCTTCATTCCCGATTCATAAAAATTACAAATTTCCTTCCCGTTCCCGTCCCACGACTCGGACCGAACCGCGTTCCATGCAAATGTGGCTGCAGGATCATATGGCTACTCTAGCCAATTCTTCAAGGATACCTGAGATATAGTGGGACCTGATGTGATAACAGTTGTGCAAGATTTCTTTGTCGCATGCAAGTTGCTTGGAGAGGTAAACACGACAGCCATTTCCTTAATTCCCAAAGTTGATGATCTTCAATTTCTCATTGAGTTTAGACCAATTGCATGTTGTTCTGTGGTCTATCAATGTATATCTAAGTTGCTTTTGTACTAGATTGAAAATGGTTTTGCCAGAAATCATGTCACACAATCAAGGTGTCTTTGTGGAGGGTAGATTCATAGCACAAACATAATGATTTGTCAAGACGTGGTTAAGCACTATAATAGGATGCAAACTCTCTTTGTTGCCTCATTAAGATTGATTTGAGAAAAGCTTATGACTCGGTGTCATGAAAGTTTGTAGAAGAGATATTATTGACTATGAAATTTCCTTTTCAGCTCACTAAATGGATTATGGTGTATTTTCTTCTCCCAATTTCTCGATAGTGATTAATGGAAGTCTACATGGATACTTTGAAGGAAAAAGGGGGCTCAGATAGGGCGACCCCCTCTTTCCCCTTGTGTTTGTGATATGTATGGAGTACCTCACTAGACTCTTGGATTATATCTTCAGTAATAGTGAATTCAAGTATCACCCTAGATGCTTCTCATTGAAGCTCACTCATTTATGGTTTGCTGATGACTTGCTCATGTTCTGCGAAGGTGAGGTCAAGTCAGTTATTATGCTTCTCAAGGAAATTGCCATGCTACAAGCTAGCTGGGGAAAATCAGCCATTTATTTCAGTAATGTTCAGTTGTACAGCATAAATTCTATCCTGCAAATGTTTGGTTCTCTGTTGGGCAGCTTCCATACAGATACTTGTGTAGACCAATCTATTCCCAGGAGCTCAGCAAAGTTGATTGTGAATACTTAATAGATAAAATGATCATGTGGATTAGAACTTAGATCTCCAGACACTTGTCTCATGCAGCTAGAGTCCAGTTGGTTAATTCAGTCTTGATGAGCTTGCATACATATTGGGCCCCAGTAACTATTTTGCCAAAGTATCTATTGCATATAACTGCTAGTATCTGTGAAAACTTCTTGTGGGTTGGGTGATGCACTCAGAACACCACCAATAGCTTGGAGCACTATGTGTAAGCCTAAATGTGAAGAGGGGGCTAGAGATCAGAGATGTAAACCTGTGGACTATAGCTGCTGTAGGGAAGTATGTTTGGGACATTTCAAGGAAAGCTCACCTACTCTGGATTAGATGGGTGAACTTGGTTTACATTAAAGGGAAGGATTGGTGGCCATACAAACCAGACCAGGTGCCAGCCCGTACTGGAAACAGGTGTGTTTGTGTAAGGAGAAACTAGCGCTGGTTTCTCTCGGAATGTTCGGCAGGGGCACAAACGTGGTGTTTACAGTATCTCTTTTACCTATGCATGGTTGCAGGAAGATTGTGAAAAGAACCCATGTATAGGTGGGTATGGAATTGGTTGGCTGTATCTAAGCATTCCTTTGTAACTTGGCTTGCTATGCGTAAGAGATTCCAGGTGAAGGAGAAACTATTCAACTATGGAGTGACACAAGATGATTTATGTACAATTTCTGCAGGGTCTGCTGAAACATACTCTCACCTGTTCTTTGAATGTTCTTACACAAAGAACTGTCTCACAATGCTGATAGATGGCTCCAATTTCAGAATTGCTCTACAGACCTGTATTCTTGATGGAGATGGATAACCAGAAGATGGAAGGGAAACACTTCAGGAGATATGTCTTATTCTATAATTGCTGCTGTATTTATCACACTTGGAGAATTAGAAATGAGGCCTAATTCAACATGCTGGTCCCACATCCAGCAGCTGGCATCAAGAGAATCAAAGGGGTGATAAAAACACAGACAACAGGGGTTCATACTTGTTAAGAGAGCTTAGGTAACAGAACATGGCTTTTTAGCTTGTTTGTGTATTGTTTTGTGTTTAAATATGTTTTTAACCTCCCTAGGATTATTATTGGGTCGTCATCGTCGTCGTCGTTGTTGTTGTTGTTAAATATGTTTTTAAACTCTCAAGGCTTGGAGAAGCCCTTCCTAGAAGGTAAGTCCCTCCCTCAAGAGGCTTGTAAATATTGAATTTTGTTTGATCTCGTTCAATTGTTAATGAATACTCTATCCGTTTCACTAAAATCTTGACGCCCTGACTTTGGTTGGTTTTCAAGACGACACTTTGACCATGAATAATTGTATATATATAAACTCAAAAATTTATAAAAATATGATATTTTGAAAATACTCTTTAAGATGAATTCAAAAATATTATTTTTACTTTGAAAATCATTATAACTTTTCATATATTAATGGCCAAAGTTTGAAAACTTTGACTTTGAAAAGTTAGGGCGTCAAGATTTTAGTGAAACGGAGGGAGTATCTCTTTTACCACTGTAGAGACCACGACCCGTAGGGGGGTGTGGTCCCCCACATAATTGGTTTTAGAAAAGAAGTCGCCAATAAGTTTTATTAAAAACTTAAAATTTAATTGAAAATCAGATTGGCGTTTTATGAAAACACGCCCAAGGGAGCCTCCAATTACCGATAGGGACAATCCGAAGGGACAAATACCGAAGGGACGTTTGGAGGAGGTTCCACTTAGGGTTTTAGAAAACTTCGTTTCCCGATTGTTCCATACAGCTTTTGGTGTGGAGACTTCCGACTTCAAACTTGGTCGAAACCAAAGTCAGGATTCGGGGACGAGATTACGGCTTTTGGATGGAGTGCACCCAAGCCGCCCGTTGGAAATGGTCTCTACTAGCCATTGTTAACAACCATGAAAAGGATATTTAAAACAATAAAACAAATTAAACAAAACCGATTACATGCTTTATCTTAGGTGATTATGAACATATAATTATTAGTCGAGTTTCTTTAGTAACATAGTTTTAAATAATATGAAAGATGAAATAAAAGAAAGAGTGATTTGTGCTTGGCCCTCGGTTTTACCTTGTAAATGTCGTCGACGCACAAAAACTCGGAGATTCAGAGCTTGGACAGATTTGAGAGGGATTTTTTGTGATTAGGGTGAGAGAATTGTAGAAGTGGTGGTTAGGCGTGCTCGGGATGGTTCCGATCTGATTTTTAGGAATGGTGAGGGGTCGTATTTATAGTGGAAAACTGCAAGAAGAGAGAGAGAGAGAGGACAAAGCGGTGGCCGCGTGGCCTCACATGAAGGCCGCGCGGCCTAGGCCGAAGCCGCGTGGCTTCCTTTGTGACAGGGGTGAAGGCCGCACGGCCTCGACCCCTGTCATAGGGAAGGCTACGCGGCCTTGACACCTGAGGAAAACAAAAGTTCTCCTCAGGTGAAAGCCGACAGGGTTATCGACAGTTTGTGCAGTCTGGGCTGCTGTGTTTGGGCTTAATCTGTCATTGGTCTGATTCCGAATTAATGTGTACCGATTTTAATTTAACTCGTCATCGGGCCTAATAAAATTGGGTGCTAACAACCACAAAAAACAAAATTAAAAAAAAAAACAATAAAAAAAAGAAGAAAAAGAAACAAAACAAAGAGGAGTTCATGGGGTTGGAGGGAAATGAGGTGGAGAGAGGGATTTGTGAATAAATCTTGTTCATGAATAACCATGCTCTTAGGGCCACCGGAGTTTTCTTGGCCACTAACCTTCATGGCCCATGGAATGTATTGGGTAAAGAACGAATACCCACGTTATCTTATAGAAGAGGAGAGCTTGTTAATCACACTTTACATTATTCAATGGCAAGCCTATGAAGTTTCTAGCAGCATGAAGTTGAAGGGTAACAACTCATTCACCCTGCAAGTTTTTCTCAGAAACTCTATTCTAGAAATTCTCGTCATTTTCTCCAACCATAAGATTCATGGGATAACCAAACATGTAGTATGCCAAAGAGTTCTCCCCCGCAACATTTAGAGGGAAGCCTACCTACCTTACTGGTAGGTGCATCATAGTGGATTCTAGGCATCCCTGTAACCCTGGACAATTGCTAGAAGAGCAAGTGATTCTCAGTTCTTACCACTCTCTAAAACACAAATACATCGGAAATTGCTTTTGCAGTTTATCATTTGTATCGAGTTTTTTCTGGAGATACTGTCCTTGGAAAGCCTTTACCAGCTGGCAAAGAATTGTATGATGAATCTTCGTAGAGGATTCTAAGAAGAATCTCAAAGAAAGTGGTAAAGTTGGGAAGAGGAGTAAGACTAGTATTCCCAGCAAGTTAGAAAGATTCCCTGCCTACCAATCTGGATTGTTCCTCCTAAACTGGAGGTTTCAGAAAGGAGCTCCACCATGTTTGTTCGGAAAATTCAACATTGGTGCATTGTTTACAGATGAGAAATGACAAAGACGAGGAAGTATAATAAAATAATGGCTAGTTCCCTGCCAAAGTTTTTGTTAATACTAATCTTATCCCATTCTCAACCTTGACAAAGGAACAAAGAAGATACGTTGGTGATAAATTTCTAAGAGCAAGTGTAGGAAGCATGCCCAATAGCAGAGAATAAATCCTGTTATTGGTCAATTTGTGCAAAGAAGATTCATTGATGCACACATTAAAACTCCTCATGCTACTAGTAATCTTAGACTCTCTCGCTTCATTCCTATGAGGAATTTCATTACAATGACTGTAGTTTGTAGTAGAGTAACAACCTGTATCACACACCTAGGCCATGGAAATGGAATGCTTGCACGATGTGATAAGCATATTAACAGCGGTTTTGAGTGCTTTGTCAAGAGGACACCTTGTCCCAGTCCTTGTAATTTGTTGATTCGTTATTATTACACTTTTTCTATTTTAGTATATAATACTCTCGCTCGCCAAATAACACTGTGGACACAATCTTTGAATCAGAAAGCTTTTGAATCAACCACAAGATGTTTAATCAATAAATTAACTTCTCAAGATGCTTTCGGATGACAAAAGGGTTATATTATAGTTAAACATTTTTGTACTTAGCAGTCAGCACTAAAATTGTAGTGGTATCATGATTTCTTTAACCTTTTTTTCACTCACTTTTTTAGTGCACCTATTGTTCTGTTGTTGGACTCCCTTTATTTGTTTCTGCAACTGCGGTCTATGGGTTTGGACTTCTGGCTAAGTTTCAAACATGCTATGGGCGTCCATGTTTTTAGATCTGTGTCTTTTTTCTTATGTGTCAGGTTTCTCATATGTTCTTGCTTTCTTTGCAGTGAGAAGAACGAGTTGATATTTAAGAATAATTTTCTCACGATACTGTTTCCTCTTGATCGATTTGCTGAGATGGGACCTTCTTCAAGAACATATTTTAGTGAAACAGGGTTCACGTGCTTGCAGTTACTGGACTTTATCTATGACTTCTATCAGGCAAGTATTAAGGGTAACAAACTTTATTTCATATTTCTTGATTTTCTTTTCTTTCTTTTCCTTTTTTCTTCTTGGGTGGGGTGGGGGCTTTAAGAAGAATTACAAAATTGTTGTTGACGTAGATAGTTATCAAGAGGTCATTAAGCTTCATTTTCTGGCAATCCTGGGAACAAGCTACATGATCGTTGTTTTTAACACAAGCCATCAGCATATTTTATGCACAGAACAGTGTTTAATATTTGATGGGACTGTATCAGTTCTTTTATGTGTTGAAGTGTAATATCTTGATTGGGACAATTATAAGACAGTAGTATTTTATGGTACTCTCCTTCACTACTTTCCGTTTCGAATCTTTTTTTTTTTTTTTTTTTGAATGCGGATCACTTGGAAACCACCTCGTTGCTAGTCTTGACCGCATAGGGGTAAGATCATGTACACTTTGGCGTCCCTATACCTTACTAGTGGTGGGATCCACATTAGGTGTTCGTGCTGTAAATGAAACTTCCTTGCAGTTCGTTGAAGATAGCTGGGGTACAGCTTGACTTATACCACTATTAAGCTAGTTTAAGATTTAAGATGGATGCATGGAATTAGGGCCTCTAATTGCAGATATGTTAGGTTCAACAAGAGTTGACAGGTAAATTCCTTATATCCAGCGGCTCACTGCTGTGGCTTTGGAACATAATGACAACGCAGACATGATTAAGCAACGGATTGTATCATGTACATGGACGCTTTGTCCATTTGAATTTATGGGTGAATTCTCGTGTAATTGTGTTCTATTCTTTTTGTTCTTGCTTGTTCTTATTCCTTCGAGTCTGTGGTGTCTCAAAATCATGATCTGCTTATTCTTTTAACCCTTCGGTCAGTTCACTCTGCCAGACGAGCGATGAGGGAAGCAGGGTTGGGTTGAGGCCCGTGAGGGCAATATCAGTCTTACTATTGTGATATCAAGTTCAGACTAAAAGAGATCAGTGCAAAACAGTTCTTGCTTTTTGAGTTGGAGGAGCTGATTTTAAGTTTTTTGTGCAGGAGGATATGTCGGATCATGAAATAAAGGCTGCAATTCACACAGACTCAAGGTATTCTGAGCAGCTCCGGTCTGTGTACTGCAGTGAGAGAATAGAAGAATTGGGCTATGTGAAGTACAAACGCATTGAACTCTTGGGAAGCCGTAAAAGTTTGGAAATGTTGAAGCGTATAAATGGGGATAACAATAGCAATGTCTATGAACTGCTGATCAGAGCATGATAATATAGCTATATACAGTATATTGTACCAAGAATATTGTCCAAGACCTTAATTTGTGGGACGGTCAATGTCTATGCTGATGTTTTAATCTTCTAGAATATCGGACGCTGCCTTGACCTTCAACTTTTGAACTAAAAAAAACATTCCCCTCAAAAAGAAATCTAAAAAAGAACATTAAGAACAATCACAACAACCTAGTGCAAATCATGCCTTTTGACTAGGTATGGGGAAATTCTGAATGTATGTAGCGTTACCCTTGACTAGTATAAAAGGCAACAAAAGGCTGTTGATTCTGTATATCATTAAAGGTGGAATTCTTTGGAGAGATTGAGCTGAAATCTGCTGAAATTGCAAAAGTCACAGGGCCTTTTCTGTGACTTGGACCCCCTTATTGGCGACTCGAAGTTGAGGCTTGTTCAATTGTGACTGTCCAGTTTGTTTCTTTTGTGAATAATTTTTGATTGCCTTCTATAGTTGTTGCTTATTCAGATTAAGAGTCAGTTTGCCCAAGGTTTTACAAAAAAGCAAGATCTATCTCTCTCCACCATTGATCCTCCCTAACCATCCCAAGTTAGAATAACTCTTGGAAAATTTGATATGATATGGTGACCCTTTGTTTTTCACTTTTCTATTTGTAGGATTATATTTTCTAAAATTATATACAGTGCCCCTATAGTTTTAAATACTCTATATGGTGATCATTGTTTGTTTGAAAATACTATTTTTTTCATCTGATTTTTTTTTTTTATTTTTTTTTTTTTTTTTTTTTTGCGTTCTATCCTTTTTTATATGTCTTTAAAATCATGCTGTAACTATTATGAGATCCCTAACCACTCATTTTATTAAGGAAATATTAGATTTCATTGATCAAACTTATCCCCATTGTTTAACATACATCCTTATCAGCAATAACTCACAATTGCCACTTAAAAGTTATCAAAATATATGTTATACTAGTATTTTAGTGCAAGCAAATGCGTGCAAGATAAAAAAAATAGTGGTCACTTGAACCACCATTAAGAACTACCTTACATTTCTTTTTTCTAATTGACATGAATGGATTAATGTGCAAAGTGAGGATAGTGGAAGAAAACCGTTAAGGGGCAAAGCAGTTATAATACGTATGTGTGATACCCCAAATATTTCTACATTATTTATTTATTATTTAAAAGGATTATTTGAAATTATTATCGTTCAATTATACGATAATTCTCCTTTATGGATTCTATTTAAATTATTTGGTTTATTTGAA
>BSSO01000286.1:0-38319 GCA_030267885.1 Mesembryanthemum crystallinum
AATTCCCGTATCTTTAATGGGACTTCTAGGCTAGTAGACTTAGTTTGGGGCCGCATAGTGTATATGGCTTCTCTATGGGCCAAGGCGGCGGGTACTTTTAAGGGGATCACTCTTACTGATATTCAACGCCATTGGGGTGATGTATAACTAGCTTTCAATTGAGGACTCCTTGTCCTCCAACTCTGTACTGCTTTTTTCTATTAATACAATACTTTTCTTTATCATAAAAAAAAAAAAATGAATCAAGATTGGAGCTTTTTGGGCACAAAGAAGATAGTTTGCGGTGTCTGGGCTTTGAGATTTCTTTTTGTCTTCTTCTTCTTTATTTTTGGCCGGAGGTGAGGCAGAGAAAGAGGCAATAGGAAGGGCAGCTCGAGATGAGTGAATTTATCTATCTGCAGCCACATTGGCCATGTTGAAGATAGAAAAGGCCCTATGAAGCCTTGTGGGTGCATCTCCCATTCTGATCCAATTGTTGGCAACTTGGCATAATAAGGGAGGTAGTGGTGGTGGGGTGAAGAGATTGCTAGGTTGTGGTGGGGGAGAAGAGAGAGAGAGAGAAAGAGTATGCCAGTTAAGGTTTATCTTTGTTTTGGTCCTTCAGATTATGATCAAATGGCCGTGGTAATCTTTTCTTTCAGCTTTTTTTTTTTCTATTTTTTTTTTATACATAAAATTCCTTAATTTGTAGCCTTTGGATTAACGTACGATCAATCAGTGGAAGTGCTCATATGAGAGAGGCTCTGTTATAAACATACACACTCACATGTAGGGTTGGGTTTAAATTAACACCAGGTCGACAAGAACCCATCGTAACCTTTACTTTTGAAAAATGTTGGCTAAGATTCTCTTTATAAAGAAATAAAACAAAAACCAAATACAATTACAAATTTGCTTGCGTACCTTTTCATTTTGCATTCACCAGGTGGAAGAAAAAAACAGAAGTGCTTCTCCAATTAGGGAAAAGTACATGTACACATTTCCTCAACCCCCCGGACCAATAGGTAGCTCCCTTACCTGATCCCACTAGTACCTTCTCTCCCCCTCTCCTCACACACCTACTTTGTTTGTTGCCCTCTTGATGGGCCTATCTAGCCATCACTGAAGGTCTGTTGGTTAAAAAGGTATTCATCAGTATACCACATGCCTTCTATCTCGCAGTCCCCTTAAGCAGACAGCCACCCAGCCATCGCAGCTGGCCCCTTCTCTCTTCTGCCCCTACGCACTTGTCCCTCCTGCTTTCTCTCTTCGTGCTCTGCAATTCCTTTCCTGTCGCTACATCGTTGGCAACCTCTTAATATTCTCTTTAACTATTCCACTAGTCCGCTCTAAGATTAGGGCTTTTACATGGATTGCTATTTTAGATGAGATCAATAGTTTTCTGCAGAGAAGAGGGTTTTATTAGGCCTTCTTATTGTAGTGTTTTGTGTTCCAAATGTGGAGGGTTGAATGAAAACTTATTCGTCTATTGCTCTTATTCTAGCATTTGGCATTCCCTCTTTGACATGCTTGGTGAGTGTTGGATTCCTCAGCTTTTGAAGGGAGCAGGAAAATTTGGCCGTGAGGATGTCTTATAAATTCCATGAAATTGTATGGCTTTGTTACTTCAATTGTCTAATCTCATGTATTTAGTGGTGAGGATGTCTTATTTCTTTGTACATTCTTCGCTTTTTGGTAAAAATGTCTCTTTTCCTTTTAAATAAGAAGATAAAATTGTATCACTTCATTTAATTTTCTGCTTAATAGGTCTTTCTTGCCACCGATGATGATGCAGCACCAGTTATTTGTTTCCTTCTCCAAGAACAGAAAAAGTTGTTATCCATAAGGCTTCAAATTGTTGAAATTAATGATGACATAGTCATTGATGTAAAGCCAGACATGAGTTGGAGCATACAAGCAGTCACAGCTGAACCTGTTGCTGTCACCCGCCCAAGGTAGTATAGTGCTTAATATTTTTCTCTGTTAAATTTATCCTCTTGGTGGTCTTAACTGTAGGCTTTTCAGAGTGAAGGTCGGGCTGCTGCCATTTGCAGATATTCTTGTTCTGGATTCAGAGAGCACTGTATTTCTGTATGTAAGTTTCAGGGAGCTTAGTTCCCTTTTTTTTCCCCCTTTCTTTGTTTTTCTTTTCTTTTTTGGGGGCGGAGAGGGGAGCATAGATACCTGGTTACTGATATGTAGTGTATTCTTGTGTTACATTGTTCGCACTAGACTTTCTGTAAGGAATAGGCACCTGATTTATTTTATGCATGGGCTTCAAAGTAGTCCTTCTGTTACGCGTCGTCCCTCCTTTCGTCTTTTGCTTGTGGGAATGGATCCGTCACTTAGGATATCATTGATCAAGGCAGAGCCATTTTGTGACATAATCATGTGGCCCTTTTTCCTAGAAAGATCTTGCTGTTCATTTTGTATTGCTCTTTCAGGATGTTTGATTAGGGAACTTTAATGTTATTTGTTGTATCTGGAGAAGGTTGAGTTTCTGGAACTATTGCTAGTGTGAAAGCTTGTTTCGTGGCAACATCCTATGAATTTGGTGCTCTGGTTTCTCGGATAGATTTGAGTGGTTATGAAGTTGTCTTTCTGATATTGTGGTGTATTTGGCTCGCTGGTGTTTTCTAGATCGTCATTGTCATTGGGATTTGGCTTTCAGACCGTGCTACTTTTCAGACTTCTTTATGGTCCGAGGCAGTTGGGGTCTTTCAAGAGTTGTTCTGTTTCTGAGGTCTAGAGGAACTAGGCCATGTGCAATTACTAAATAGTCTGCTAGTGAAAACCTCTTGTCCTGCGTTGCTCTATACTTGATATTCGTTACTGTTATATACTTATCAGGAAAAGAAACTATGAGGTTGTTATCCTCATTTGTGTCAAGTTTGAGATTCATATGCTTTCTAGTAAAATAGATTTCTGTTGGTTGTATTTGGTTATTGCCTTATTTGCCATGTTGTAAAGCATTCTACTGCATTGTTATTTATGAACATGTGGCTGACATGTTATACTAGATAGCATACATTCTCATGTTCGTAAATACAGAGTGTGGAATTCAACTCTGGTTGCTTTCTCTACCTGCAGAAGATCAAACTTGTATTACAATAGATACAGAGTGCCATTAGGCACATAGAAGCTATCTCCTCACCAAGCCGGAAAATATGGAGGCTTTAATCACCCTGACATTGATTGATTCTTTTGGATAATTTACTGATTGGTGTAAGTGGGGTGTACTGTGTTTGCCCAGCTTCTATTTTGGCTTTTCCATAGATGAGGATTTTGTGGAGGAATTCTCTTTTGGTAGTTTTACGGTGCATTTAGCTTGAGAGGAACACGCGGGGGTTCTTTTGATTCTCCTTGTCGTTGGAGTTGCTGTGCGACTGTATTATTCTCTGGCTGCCTTGTAGACCAAGATAGTGAGGGCTTTTAGAAGTTCTGCTGTCGCCGAGGTCCAAAGGAATTGGGCCAACTTATAGTTTGACATTCTCTAAGTTGTATGAGAGGCCATACATTTATATAGAATAGCTTAGCTGGAGACAGGTAAGATGCAAAAAAGAATGGAAAATGGAGGCTGGTTATGAACAAATAAGTTAAATGAAAATGGTAAAGGGAGGTGGGGGAGTGAGATATTGAAGTTAAGATTTTTGTGAAGCTATACTTGATTAATTTCTGTTCTTTAGGAGAATTAATCGTGGCTGCTGGTACTCGGTGACCACACCAGTCATGGGAATTATTGTTATGAACCTTGTTAGGACTACTTTTGTATTGATAGCTTGTGATGTCTAAATATAGTGAAGGTATCTCTAGTTTGTTGTTGACCCTTTTTGGTGTATTTGTAATAATCTATCATTTTTCTAGATCACAATGTATACCTTTTTTTTTTTTTTTTTAATAATATATTTAAGCATACATGACTTAAGAGACCTTATAATTAAGTCTACTTGGTTTGGAGAAGACTATATTAGGAGAACTTTTGGGAATTCTACAAATCGTAATAGAGAAACCTTGCAACTTTGATGCTTGGGCTGGATTACAATTCTAGAGGATGTGTAAGTATGAAGAGTATGCTGTTTTCAATGGGGCTATATGTAATACCCAAGAGTACAATTATGGACAACTCAAATGGTTTGATGGTACTTTCTATATTCCCAAGGTTTACCTACTTATCAGGAGCCCATAACCTAAGAATTTATATAGTTAAGCATGCTTGCTTGGGGAAAATTTATTGCTAGGTGACTTCGGAAAGAATTTTAGGGAGCTTGTGGATGAGGAAAAGTTTGCTGAAAAGGCTTGTCGGAGTAGACCTGTAGCTTGGTAATAGTAATGCTTGTTGCCTGAAAGGCAGCCAAGGTGTTACATATAGTCCAAAATGAATATTTTACCTTTTCTTCCCTACCTCCTCTTAGTGGCATTTCTTGTCTGCATTCGGTCACTTCTACCTGATTCCGCAGGCCAAAGCATAATATAGTTCTTTATTTGGGCCATGTCAATGTTTGGCAACAACTTACATACTTGTGCAATCGATGCTGCATCTAATCTGACTTTAAGTTTTTTCATGGACACAATTTCTTTCTTTCTTTTATTTTATTTTATTTTATTTATTTATTTATTTATTTTTTTGTGAGAAGAATGATTGGAATACACCAATGATCAAGGTGGAAAAAGAGAAGTTTTTGTTTGTATAATATTTTTTTTTTTTTTTTTTTTGCCTAAACCACGAACTTATTTTCACAAGATGCACACAATATGAAAATCCCTTCCCTCTTCAATTTTTTTATTCTTTCTTTAGGACAAATAATGAGAAAGAAATGTAAGAACAGATTGTGAGATGGAATGGCAGAAGGTAGGTAGTTAATGCATTTTAGGAAGAAGATTGTTAGTGTTAGGGAGATTAGCAGAGATTTAAGCTTAGAAATTACTTGTGTCTGCTCAAGAAGATCCTGCATTTTCTCTTTACAACAACAAAATTGGAATATTGCATTGTCCTTGTTAAATTAATGAGAAATGTTTTGCCAGTCCCTGAAACAAGCTGTTTTGATTTCTTTTATTTTCACTATAACGCCTCAAAGTTCCATTCTTTTTGTTTTTGTTTTTGTTTTAGTCTCCTTGTTTCTTTCTATTCTTGTATTCTACATTTGATTCCTTTTCAATGACACCTTATTGTTTTTGCAACGGCAGTCAGGGAAGCAGTGCCTTTGTAAATATATGCTTCCATCTTGCTTAAGCATACGTCTGCTTGAAGAAAGTCATACGACATCAGAAAGAAGACCCAATAAGGTGAAAATAATAGGATTGGCTGATGCAGTGGGGGCCCGGATAAATTTAGTGTTAAGCAGTGGGCAGGTACATTTCTTCATATTGAGTTTCACGTATGAATCTATGCTGACATCATTCAAGTAGGCGAGTCAACATAATGTCTGCACCTTCATCTATTTTGCTCAAAACCTGGTTTAAGGGCTATATTTTGGTGTAAAGTTGTGAAATTTATTTCATGCTGTAGCTGAAGTTAATCAAAGTGCAATGTTAGGTAATAGTAATACTAGAAATGCATGTAAGATATAAGTCATCCCCACAAATAGGTGATAAAGGAATTCCTTATCTTTGTACTCGGACTCGCATTACGAGAAGATGTCAAGAAAGGCTTGCTTGTTTTCGTTTATCAAATCAATTTGCATTGGTTAATAACTAATACTTGCAGTGTAGGAGAATGGATTGCCATACATAGGAAGCTCCAGATCCCTGATGACATGTTATGTACAGTACTTAGTAATTGCCTTTATTTGCTCTTTCAGATTAGTCTGTGCAGTGATGATCGGTTAGTTGTTTGTTTACTTTATGATTGTGTGAAGATAGTAGGCTTTGATTGCTGACAACGTAACAGAATAATGCAAAATAAATTGTTTTGTTTGGAAAGTAAAATAATTTTGTGTCCATCTGAAGTTATGGTTCATGCTGTCTGCGTTGTTAATGTGTCCTAGCAGAGTTTCTTTCTGTCTTCAAATCTCTGTCTTTTCGAATCCCTGTAATGGTATTTTGCTTTGTTTTTGCTGATGGTATGTCAATTTTTACCAGATGCTTAGATGTGCATTGCGAAGAAGTCCATCATGTTCCTTAACAACTGATTGCATCACAGCGATGGCTCAAGGCCTAAGTTCTCCCTTTTACAGCCATTTCCTTCAGCTTCTTTGGGGGAATTGTGATTCCGCCTATTTACCACAGGATGATTCTAGTGTTGACTTTGAGTGGGAGTTGTTTACGAGTATCATAACGCAACTGTACAGGAACTCTCCATCAGCTTTACATCCGGTTTCAGTTGTGTCCTCCTCATCTTGGGACTTTCTTAGAAATAGCAACTTTCATAAGAACTATTGCAATCATAACATGTTTACTGGAATCACATCTGAAGGGTTGGTTGATAGGCAGGAATCTCATCAACACTCTTCTAGCAGGGAGGATGTGCATAGTCCTGAAGGAAACCACTATACCAAGTTTCTGATTGAGTGCTTAAATACTCTGCATGCAGTATATGAAAATCTCAAACTAATCAATCTTCGGAAGCGGTAATGGTCGAAGTCTTTGTTTAATTTTCTAATGATACTCTCTGGTAATCAGTCTCTGTAGGAGAAGTAAGGCTGCGTGTGGCAGAGGCAGACCACTGAGTTCCATCAATAGGTGGAAAACTTGTCCAATGGTTTGTTATTTGTTTGTTTCTTGTATCAGTAGTCTATGAATTTCTACTGAATATGCCAAGTCTAATGGCTCGACCATGTTTGAAGTAAAAGGCAGTTGATGCATTTCAATCAAGGCGCCGCAGATTCGAAATTGCTGTATTGGTCGCGATCGGGGTATGGTCGCGACATTGCAGAAGCGGACTAATACGGGGGTAGCGCATTGGGTCACTGCTTGGCTCTTTTTATCGGCTGTATCGGCCAGATATCGGCTATTTATTGGCCATATATCGGTCGTATTAGACACCCCTTTATGCACCGGCAATCTCAAAAACCGATACGTGATGGCTGATATGTTGCATATCGGCCGATATTTGATACTATATTCAAGGGTATAATAGAAATATTGTCTCTGCAATTGCACCTTACCCTGCTCTAAGCAGGAGTCTCGTAAGAGGCATTGGCAACCGGGGAAATGGTTTATTACAGTAGATTTTTGTAGTTTTCTTAATATATTGACTTCTTAGTTGGAAGGTGGTTGTCTGATAGATGCCTTTTTACTTGTTTCCTGGAATGTGTTATTGTATTTTTTATCTTTTTTTCACTTGTTTGTAGGGACTTGGAACTTCTAGTCATTCTTTTGTGTGACCTTGCTAATTATCTGAGAGAGGAGAGTTACGTGGATCACTATGTTCGTGATTTTCCTTTTCTGTCCAAGAAAATAAGATGTCAGCCTTCTCGTTTACCAAGATCTCCACCAAGTTTACACAGATGGTTTGAAAGCTGTTTAGTTCATGGGCTTGGATTAGCTAACGTTAATGACATTCCACCTTTGGTCCGTAAAGATGGAAGCTCCGCTGTGAGCTGGTCTCGGAAAGTAGTTTCGTTCTATAGCTTATTATCAGGTGCAAGGCATGTGGGGAGGAAGCTCTCTTCTGGTGTATGTTGTAATATTGCTTCAGGTTCATCATCAAACCACGAGGAGCAAGTGGTCCTTGCAATGGTTGCTGAAGGGTTTGGCTTGCAGCAGCTAGATTTGCTGCCTGTTGGTGTCTCTTTACCTCTAAGACATGTAAGTCTTTTTGGAAAGATTTTTAGTGCAAGCACAAAATAATGATATCACTGTTATTCTTTTAAGTTTCATAGTGTACTCTTTTTGATGCACTTTTTTAGGTGGTTTGTCCATTTGTAACTGCTATTCTGTTTCTTGCCCATGTCTTCAACATTATTATCATTATATGCTTCTCATGTAGGCAGTTAATAAGTGCCGGGAGTCTCCTCCTACGGATTGGCCAGCTGCTGCATATGTCCTTCTTGGTCGAGAAGATTTGGCTTTGTCTTGCATGGCACACTTGAAAAAATCTGAAGAGCTTGAAACTCAAACCAACAGGCAATTGATTTCGATGTCAGCACCATACATGCAACATTTACAGCCAGTGACAATTCCCTCAACAGTATCGGACTCAATGGGGTTGGATAATTTTAAGTTTGAGGACGTAGAATCTTCTGATGATTCTACAATTGATGGCATGGAACATTTGTTTAATTCTAGCACTCAGTTGCGGTATGGTAGGGATCTTCGTTTGAATGAGGTCAGTTTCCTTCTCTTTTTAATGAAGAAGTTCAACTTTTATGGCCATTATTTGACTGTATGGATACTGGAACTTAATTCACGGCTCAGAAAAGGTTTGCCTATATTATGTGTATTGGGGGGNAATAAACTACTTGGACTAGAAATACATCCTAGCTCTTAATATGATGAAATTCTACTTGCCAAATAATAACTAATAATAAAGCAATATGCTAAGGTACGTCATCCTAAAAAGTAATCAAAAAGAGTGAAAGACAATATGGTAATTGGATTAACCAATAGTTGACAAGGCCCGTGCATAATGCAGGGGCTAGATTAGTTTGTATGTGTGGAGTGATGACACACATTATATGTATATAAACTAGCTACTTAAACTTATTCATAACTGTAACCACGCTCACATGTTTTATCTACTTGTAATATGTACAAGCAAAAATATAGTTTTCTTGTGTTTATATGTAGAAACAAAACATGATAAAGCCATTTTTTTTTTCCTTTCTGGGTGCAATGATAAAGCCACTGTTTATTCACAAGAATCACAACTGTTGGTAATATAAGATTTTTGGTTTTTGAATTACTCTGTCCGATTAATTACATTTATTTGTTTATTATTATGGAGTGCCAGAGAATTTAGAGTTTGGCAAATAGGTAGGGTCGTCTAGTTTCCATGTCAAGAACAAACGAGTCAGATACCCCTCAAACCTGAGACATTTAATAGTCATATTAATTTCATGCCAAACTACTTAATCCGTTTAGTTTATTTATCTAATTTTTTGTTTAGGGAAAAAAATTAAATAAGAATGAAAAAAAATACACTAAAGTAGTTTAAATTTTTTCCATTTAAACTTCCACTTTTGTATTAAGTTTCTGTGGTAAGGAAAACACTATATGTATGTTTCAAATTCTAATACCAATCGTAATATTGGTAAAATTGAGTAAATTCTTGACCTGTACAGATAAATGCGTCAGAGCACGTCCATTTTGCATTCAAAATCTCAATTATAGCCTAAAGTTTAGTTAAACAGGTTTATTCATGTCAGCCCGTTAATTAAATGGGTTAGCTTTTACTGGCTTTAGGTAAGATTTTAGATTTTGAACTATGCAATTTATGTTCTTTTCTCCAGTACTAATATTCGGGATGAATTTACACCTGAAAAGTGGAAGCAATTGGGATGAATTTTCTTGTTGGGATCCAATAACTGCTACTTGTTGGGACCCAATCAGGCCACCTGCTACTTGTTGGGACCCAACGAGGCCACCTGCCTCCAAAAGAAGCATGTAAACGTGACTGATGAGTAACTTGAATCCACTAGTATTGGGGCTAAACTGTTGAAGGCTATAATATGAGTATCATTATAATACCATATTAAGCACAGCTTCGGTTCCAAGGCACAACAATTTGTGCCTTAGGAAACCATTTTTTTTGTAAATAGAGGATAGGGAAGCAATTGGCCAATACATGTCGGGCAGTTTAGTGGATTTTTTCTTGCCTTAGCATCCAAATTAATTTGTTTCACTGAATTTGGTATTGAAGTGCACGAGAAGGACTCGAGAGGGGGGGGGGGGGGGGGGGCGTTGAGTTGAGTCCTTAACAAATTCAATCTTTTTCAAACTCAATTGCAAGGGGAACTGTTCCACTGAAAACTGTGGTAAAGCAATGCCAAGAGTAAACATATGATTTAGTGTGGAAAACCGTTCAAAATAATAAGAGTAAAAACCACGACATCGGAGGGATTTGTCACTACTACTTCTTTTGTTATGTAGTATAAGGCTATAAGCCCGATTACGAGAATCCACTCCTAGACCTCACTCAAAATCTAATACCCCTACAAGTTAACCCTAACTTGTAGGGTCCCTTCAAGTAACCCTACTTGAAGCTTACATAATGAATTGTGTTTCCTGAAACGAAGAATTACAAGAGTAATCCTACACGCTAGTTATATGAAGGAAGACTCAAGTCACTACTCTCAAGCCCAGCACGACAGAGTATCAAGGGTAAGTGCTAAAACGTGCAGGCTATGATGGTGTTGAGCTCTCAAATTATGGACGAAATATCCTAGTAAAAGTGCATGGAAAACCTGACATAATACTCTATCAAATATATAGATGCATACTAAGTAGTTTCCTAGGTCAAGTAAAATTTCCAAATAGTGTCTAGATACGTAATGGTTATTTATGTAAACTAGAACTCTACAAATATAGCCCAACTATTTAGGAAAGATATGATGAGATAAGATGAGAAAATAAATCTCCTTACCTCGGTCAATAACCGGCCACTATACCATAATATTTTGCAACCATAAAAGATATCTCTTTACAATTTTAGGAAGGTTAGTGTTCTAGGAAAATAAGACTCATCAGAATATAATTTTCCCAAAACACAAGATTGATTTTATTTTCAAATATTTAATTGACTAATTATATCAGAATATTCTCTAGAAGATTACCCAAGGATAATCGAGAATAATCGAGAATATTCGGATATAATATTACACAGTTTTGTCCAACCATTGCTACTAGGTGGAACAAGTGCTTACCAGGAACGGTTTCACTCAGCTAAATAGCTGAGCTTATAACCATTACCACTTCAAGGTTCCATACTTATGCACATGTAACTATCACCTAACCATGATATAATAAGCATTCACAAGGAATCTAAAGATACAGAATTAAGGCTCAAACATCAAAGACTCCTTGCAGTTGATCTTCAATAAAGCTCCAAGGTTCAACCATCAACAATTTTGGTTAACCTACAAAACAAACATTCAAACAAACTTGCAACACATTAGCACATCAATTAAGCTCACTTGTTTGTTATCATCAAAACGAAAAACTCAACAGTTATAAAGTTACCACTATACCTATCCTTTTTCTTGACATTTACTCTTTTTCTCTCTCCAATGTGATATTTAATGACCAAGGATAGTTTAGTCATTTTACCTATTTCCCCCCCCCCCTTGAGTTCACGATTTCTTAATATGTTTGCAAAGTCAAAATATACCCCTCGGAGGGAGTAGTTACTACCGATGGTCGAGAAGGGGACATTAACCATGCAATTGTGTATCCAGGGTCTCAAACAAGGAATAAAGACCTTCCTACTAATCACCAATCATCTCCAAAAGCGGACAGCAGGCCGTCTCTTTAGAATAGTCATATTCCCTGTTTCTGATGTCTGAACATCATCCACTAGTTAGTTAGCAATAGAGCTGCATGAGTGAATTGTCTTTAGAGTTGGGAAAAGGGCTATTGAAATTCTGACGTCGTCACCCGAGACTAAAATCATGCTGCTAGAGCGGATCTTAGGAATGATCTTGTAAACAGCGGTAGATAAGGGGGTAGGGGCTGACATCCATGATTTGAGAGACTGTTTGTGACTTTCTTCTAAGGGACAATGTGATGAAGGTAGAATTATTAGTCCTCGTCAGACCAGTTGTATACAACTCGAAAACGTTATGCAGGTCTTAGATAATCTCGCAACATTTCTAATTTCTGAAGAAAGGTCAACATACAACTATCGGGTCTAGAAGCCTTATGAAATCCCATCTCAAATACAAAGCCCTTCCCTCCTCTTGAAAGCTGCTCTTCCCTCCTCTTTAACGAAAAAGATGCTCTCCCCTGATAACAGGTTCCAAATTGAATCTCCCCATCATAGAACGCATAGCATTTTCAGTAGTATAGTGAAGCCTATGGGAAGTAGTGCTTATGAGCCTTTTTTTCGCTCTTCTAAAAGCAATCATATGTTCCACAATATATGGATATCTCTCGACTTGTCTGGAATGCGAATGATCCAATATTATAATTAATTTTCTTTCTTTTATTCTGAGTTGAAGGAAGCTAATTCTCTTATATGCATCAAAACTTTCTTTGATCTCGTCTAGGTCAGGCGCCTTCTGTGTTCTGCAAGACCCGTGGCAATTCAGACATCTGTTAATCCTACTGCATCAGATCAAGATCTGCAACAGGTATGCTTAGACTAAATCTTGTATTTACAATGCTATTGTGTGCTTACTTCCTTGTGTTTCTTTAAATCTTTATAGACAACTGGTAGTCTTTTCTGTTACTTGAAACCGTATTTTAAGTAGATATTCTGTATTTGTTGTTTGACATGATGGCTTAAGATCCACAAAGCCCCATTCCCATCTTTAATACCGTTAAAGTGGGTGTGTTGTAAAGTTTGGGCCCAATTCAAGTGAGCGATTACATCCCAAGTGAGGTTCCATCCTAAAACCAATTGGCTATTAGGTGGAGTAACTCACTTGGTTATAAACTAGCTCAAGGCCACTTCATTTATAAATGTGGGACACACCCACTTTAAGACCCCGCCGCACGCAAAGACCCATCTTGGGCTGAAGCGTGGACACATCAAAGCCTACACAGGCTGTCACACGCGCGTGAGCTCAACAGGGGCACCCTGTCACACATGAGTACGTCTATTGGGTTTCACAACATGTGGGCCAACCGGGGTCATGGAGACAGGCTTTAACCTGCTCTAATACCATGTAAAGTTTAGGCCTAATTCAAGTGAGCGATTACATCCCAAGTGAGGTTCCATCCTAAAATCAATTGGCTGTTAGGTGGAGTAACTCACTTGGTTATAAACTAGCTCAAGGCCACTGCATTTATCAATGTGGGACACACCCACTTTAACAAATACAATTAGATGTATGTAGTGTGCTCACTTAAGGAACATGAGACCTTGTTCTCCAGAACTATTGCACTGCAAAAGAGGGAAAAAAAGGATTATTAGAAATATGTGTTCTGAATGTGCCTTAGGCCAACTGGAAAATCCAAATTTTTTTTTTTTTTTTTTTTTATCTTTTCTTTTGATCTCGGAAAATTGGCTGGCTCTTATTGCAATTGACGAAAGTACTTCCTTGTGCCCCAAATACCTGTGCCACTTGGGATACAAGTGAATTGATATTTTCTACTAAAAGCTTGCAAACAGGCTTAGTGAAAGTTGTTCAATAGTTGATCTAATTTGAACAGGTTTTCTGTGCTTGACCAAAATATAAATGTATTTCTCTTTCCAAACAAGCTTAGCATGTTCATATAGATCTACATGTTGAGCTGGTTCAATGGCTCAACCTGACAGGACAGCCCATGAAGTGGAGAGTAACCAAAATGCTTATTGAGCATGCTGTTGCAACATTCTTCTTTATTTTTTTATTTGGCGAAGAATATTTTTTTTTATTATGGTTTGGTTAAGTACAAATATTCTTTATTTTCTCCGTAAAGGCTCAGCTGTGGCAGTTTGCGCAAAGGACAACTGCTCTTCCTTTTGGTCGTGGAGCATTTACTGTGGCCACCACTTGCACTCTTTTGACCGAGGTACTTTTTGCCTTGTCAAGATCTGTTGTGTTGATGAATATTCTTATGCATGGATTTTGATTCATTCTGTTATCTGTTTGAAAATCTACAATTCTTTTGCAGGCATTCACAGTCCCAAAGCTCGTTTTGGCTGGACGGTTGCTCGCTCAGCAAAATGCCACTGTATGTAGAGGAGAAATACATTTTAGATATTTTTGAGGTTATCCAGTTGCCAAAACTAAAGAATTGTATTAGTAGCTTATGTAGTTCCTTGCTTTTATATATTTATGATCATGATGAATATACAACCCAAATCTTCATGTCATCCTTGAATTTGGTTGCAGCATGAGCATAATGAGTCATGAGTATGAGCCAACGTTTATGCTTGGTGTGGTGGTCTGAAAAGAACGCTGCAGAATGTCATGTCTCAAGACTCTCACAAGCCTTAACTAACTTTGATCTTTTGAGGTGCTCTGGCTGCTTCGCACATATAATATTGTGCGACTCACATCGTTTGTCGATTTATCACTACTCACATAGGACAGTTTTGCACAGACGGTAGACCTGCCAAACAAGTAGGTGGGGTTGGGTTTGGGTTTGGGTCCCAATCTCAATTTTTGGGTTTGAAGTACTTTGTTGTTACAACTTATTTGAGATTTCGAGTAGCATCTCGTTCACAATTGTTGAGAGTCATACTGGGTCCCATTAGGTGTGCCGTCTCTGTGCCACGAGTCTACATTGACCAGTCTTTCAGAGAGGCCATCTGAAAGATCCTATCCTTTCATTAACATTAGAGGACTTCGTGTTCCTTGAGCTTTTTGAAGGTAGGAGCCTTCGTCCAGTCAAAGATGTGCATTACCCATACCCATCGGTTGCTTGATAATGTTTTCGAGGTTCTGGGCTGCTTAGAGACCGGACACTTCTCTTGTGACGTGCTATTCCGTTTGAAGTAACTCACTAAGGTAGCGTCATGCCTGCTAGGGGAGGTGGAAAAACTCAACACCTACTACCCCCCTTGAAGAGTTTGAAGAGCTTCATCCCACTTGACTGGGAGAACATGATGTGCATAGTTCTCGTACCCTCTTTTCTCTTGAAATCTAATATTGATTCCCAAGAGACAACTCCACCATGGCTCTTCTCATCACCCAAATGAGTCTAATACTCATCCTTGTATGAAAAGTTTTATACTTAGTTCAGTCATTCTTGATCCCTGACACTTGTGACTGGACTCTGTTACCTTTTTGCAACCCTGTTGAGTAGTCACTGAAGCTTGTCTGTGTCATTGCTAATCAGCTTGCCTAACACCTGGGGCCCTGTCATAAGGTTATCATAGTGCGGATCATGACACTTGGCCTATCGTCCTAGTCCTAGTCCTATGTGCAAGGTTGAGCATGCTTGCGACATTTTTTTCTCGTTTCTGTCTTAACATGCTGGTATGATATTTGGCAAACCTTTTCTAGAGTATCATATTTATGCAATTGTTTATTGATTTGCCGTTCTCCTGGCACTATAGTTATGCAAACAGCTGATTTAAATATGAATATTTAATCTTTTGATTTTTAAAGATTATATTTCTTTTCTGACAGGTTAATTTAGACCCAAATGTAAGGAATTTGCACGAGCTTCGGGCTTGGCCTGAGTTTCACAATGCAGTTGCCGCTGGATTAAGGCTTGCACCATTTCAGGTTTATCTTATGACACCTTGTTGTTATGACATCTGCTACATTATCTGTAAATTGAATGGTTCTTTTAAACTCCTCTCCATTTTTACTTTAAGCTTGTGTGTCAACTTCAAGATTATCTGAACTCTGGATGTGTTTGGAAAGTTACTCATGATGTTTCTGTTTCACTGTATAAGTTATGGGTGTTTAAGATCTAACATAATGTCCTTTTCTTCCTTGCCCTGCAGGGTAAAATGACTAGAACGTGGATCAAATACAACAAGCCTGAGGAACCAAATGCTGTCCACGCAGGTCTTCTCCTTGCACTGGGGTTACATGGACACCTAACCGTTCTAACAATAAGTGACATATTCCAGTACTATAACCAGGTATGGTATTAGTTTGTTTCTTCGGCAGCATTTGAGTAGGTTTACTTGTAACCTCATTTGTCACTTGTGCTTTGTTTCAGTTATAGCCAACTCATGCGTATTGTGGGATGGAGCATGTTCATTTATATTAGATAAAGAATAACTGTACTGAGGAAATATTAATGAATTGCAAGAGTGAGAACAAGATGTCCCCCTGAAACAATAAAAACAATAAAGCCCTGCAGTCTTTCTGCACATCTACAAGAGACATCCGTGGAAGAACCCTATGAGAAAAACCCAAATTGATGATGCATAGTACACCACTTTGCCTCAAAACCAAATCGTCTGGGACTCTACAAGCTTTCCTCCTTAGACTTTGGTCTTTCTTATTTATTAATATAATTGTTATTTCGAAACTGCTTAACATAACCAGAAAATCACTGAACATAACCATTTTTATCGCAAAAATTCTCAAAATACCTTTATTTATTTATTTATTTATTTATTTATTTATTAAAACCCAACTTCCCCTCCCCAACCCCATCTACTCTCTCCCATATCCCCTCATCCACCCACAACCCCCAGCCGGGGCAGCCCACCCCCACACCACGGCAGCCCCACCACCCTACTCTCCCTCCTCCACATCCTCCTGCCCACCACCCAATTCAAATAAAAAATTAAGAATAGATATTGCTCGAGCTTCTTAAGGGGAAGAAAGTGATATTTAAAGGGCGGGAGTGGTGGTGGAGCTCCGGTTAGTGTGGTAGATTTTGCAGTTGCAGCCATCATGGCCAGTGATTTGGTGAAGATTTTGGATTTGAGGGTTGGTACTCCTGAATCGAACAAATCTGAAGCGGTGGAGTTAGTTGCTTATACTGCGTTGCATTGTGTGAATTTGGACGGGAAGGACAGGCCTAGCTTGTCTGATATTGTAGCAAATCTGGAACAGCGTTAACCCTTTGTGATGATAGCCATGGGTACAATCTTTAGTGCTGGGATATCTATTGGATCAGATTGGAAAAGGGTAAAAAAAAATTGAGTTTGTATTGACAATAAAAAAAATAAATAAGAACAGATGTTAGTTAGAATCATTTAAAGTTTCAAGAAGAATAAGATCGAATTCAAAGAAGAAAGATAAAGAGAGAGAAAGGGGAAGAAGAAGAAGTTGGTGAAATGGTGAAGGGTAATTTGGGAAATTTTGGTTACGTTAAGTAATTTCCTTATGTTTAGCAATTCCCCTATATATTTATATATAACTCTAAAGAAAACAAACAAAACCCAAAACTACATATTCAGCTTACGAATGTTTATCTGAGGAGTGCAATTTGATTTCTTAGTGGTACTTACTTGATGTATATTCTTTAATGCTATCCTGGTGATGAAAGTGTTGAAAGATAAGAATGGGACGGAGAGGGATCATTTTTTTATTTGTTATAAAATGGGAATTACCAATATATTTTAGCTGTAAATATACAAAAGGTGAGATATAAATCATTGCCCTATTTTAATGCCTCTTCTATTTTCTTCAAAATCAGAATCGAACGTGGGATACTTGTTTGGCTTATCATCATCCAAGCTCTATGAGAATATAATCCTTGATCATATTTATACTAACCAAATTTTGCTTCTGGATTTAGGGACATGAAAGCACCACTGTTGGCTTAATGCTTGGCCTAGCAGCATCATACAGGGGTACTATGCAGCCAACAATGTCGAAGGTGACACACATCTACTAATGATGCATTTCAAATTAATCTGTGGCATGTGCATATAATATGTTTTGGGTGGGGTGCGTAGAACATTGTTGATTCTTTATTCCTTTCGAAAGAAAGAAAAACAATAATGCTGCTAAGATACATGGGAACACTCTTTGAAGATGCCTGGTAAACATAATCACGAATACATGGTTCACAAATCTGATGGATCAGAAGCTAAGTGCAGATTTTAGCCAGGGTTCGATATTGTGCTCATTCGCGATTGGAGTAATGGTCGCCACTTTGTAGAGATTGACTGAAACTGGTTTTGCATATCGGGTCGCAGTCATGAGGTCAAGAGTGGTTGATTAAAGTTACATTTTTTTTTTTATATAAGAAAATCTTATGTTAAACAATGAGCAAAAGATGTCCTCTCAGAGGTACAATTACATATTAGCCCAATTTCTTTGAATGTCAGAACTATAATAACCTATAACCCCTAAAAGCTCCTCTCGCCTTGTTAGGTTACAAGATCCGAATTGGAGAATTGTAATACCCCCAAAGATTTGATGGTTGAGGATAGCTTAAATGGTTTGTGGGTACTACTCATATCACCAAGGTGCATCTTCTTTTCAGGGAGCTCATTCCTTAGAAACTCCACAGTTAAGTGTGCTTGATTTGGAGTAGTATTTGGGATGGGTGACATCTTGGGAAGTTTCTCAAGAGCATGCGAGTGAGGACAAAGCATGCTGGAAAGACTCGTGGTGGTCTGTGGGGTCAGTCCTTAACCAGGAAAGCGAATCTTGGTAGCACCAGCTGACCCATGTGAGGGGTCGGGGTGTTACAAGAATACTCTTGCATTCCGTTCCAACCGCAGGCACCACAGAATAGCAAAGAAAGCATTGCGTCATAGAATATTTTTTTCCTTATCCCCTCTCAAATCCTACAAACCGAATTTGTAGAAGCTCCATAACTGTGCCCGGATAAACCCAGTATTGCCCTTTCACACCAAATAGTTTGCACCATAGAAACTGTGCCATGTTACAGTGGAGAAATAGATAGATGTGAGCACGACTCGCTATTAGAAAAACACACTAAACATATGTTGGGAGATATAGCTATGCCCAGTCTCCTTCTCTTTCTCTGTAGCATATCATTTGTGTTAATTCTTCCCAAAGCGAGTGTCCAGACAAAGGCTCGCATCTTTAAAGGAACTATAGCCTTCCAAAGAGAAGTTGCAATGGGGAACATAGTAAACTGTGGTGTTGAGCCAAGCCAAGCAATGGAGGATTTATCCTTCCCACACCCTAACATCAACTGATCAACAGTATCTGAAAACTAAGATCCGAACTGTATCCAGTATCATTAGTAAGGAAGAAAGCTCCTTCATCTCTCCATGATGCAGTGGTCTACGTAAAGGAAGATCCCACGAGTTGTCGGCTGGGAGGTAGAAATCAGAAACTTGACCATCATGTCTGCAAGATAACTCGTAAAATCTTTGGAACCTGCGAACAAAAGACCGATCACCATGCCAAATATCCTCCCAAGATCTGATCCTAGAGCCATCCTCCAGTATCAAAGCCACATGAGAGAGGAAAACAGAAGACACATGAGAAATAAACTTCCAAGGATATGATTGAAATTAGTTAGATTCCCATTTGTCTCCAACTTCATTAGTCTTGTTTGAGAGAATGATATGTACTCTATATTCAGCATTGGAATTCCTTTCTGATTATGTCAAATAAGACCTGGAGTCCATTGTTTAAGACTTGCCTTATATTGTGAAGTGACGGGCTGACGGCCAAGGAGTTTTTTTGCTCACAAGATAAGCCACATCAAAAAGTATCACCATAAAGTATGCTTGCTTAGATAGGTTGAGTTGTGGAATGAGATTTCTTTTGCAAGATTAGCAACTTAGAAAATGATGATAATGTTCTGTTGGTGTTATTTACTATGCGGTAAAGGAAGTGAATTTGGGGATTCATTAATTGAACTAGATCTAATTTGTTTGTCACAGCCTCACTGGGCATCTTTGAAGTGGTCCAACTGTGAGCTATTTGTCATCTTGTCCAACTGTGAACAAAACGATTTTAAGAAGCTTTTCATGATTTAAACTTAAAATCATATCTATTGCTTTGTATTTCTTATTTGGAAAGTTACTATCACTGTCAAACGAGTTGGACGGGTCGGGTCACTTCGTGTTCGGGTCATTTCTTAGTCAGGTTGTATACGTGTTTGGGTTGAGAAATGGTCAACTTTGACCTAGAGATCCCGGGTTTGGGTCAACCCTTCGGTTCTACAACGCCATTAACTTTCCTTTTTCTCCGTCAATTATTAAGCAATAATCTTACGGGAATGAAGCATTATGTAACTTTTTAACTTATTTTAACTTCTAAGGACTAAATATAGTTTTTCTTCCGTTGTGCTTATACTTATAGTTAAATATTAAATATATGTTATAAATTAATTAGCGTTATGTCGATATTTAGAGCAGATGTAAGTTACTTGCAAGTACTTTGGTGAAAAAAAGATTGTTACCAATAGAAAAGCAAACAAAACAATTAGATGTAAGAGTGACACGTGGCAGAGGCCGGGGTTTGTTTTTTAATATAATAATATAGATTGGTCCATCTTCCTTTTCATGGTATCAAATACTATCAAACTTTCGGGTCAAACAGGTCGACCCATGAACGAGCCAGATTTGATGCAATAATTTTGTCGTTAATAAGGTTCGGTTCATATCGGGTTTCGGATCGAAAATCTTTTGTCAAACCCAAAAAATGAGGTCGAGTTTCCGAGTTAGGTAAGTTCTTTGACAGGTCTAAATATAATTATTCAGAGAGCTTGTAATTCGTCTAGATAATTTTTTGGAAGGAAAACATAATATAATTTGAGTAACATTAGTACGAAAGCACTTACATTGACAGAAAAGTTTGGGGCCTCACCCAACTATCTTTCCTGTTCAATGTCTTTCCAGCATTTTCGGGTAGCATAATGGTTGCTGTCACTTTAAGGTTTAGTCAAGGGTGAGGCTTGGCCAGAGGATGAGTGTATAACTATATATTCAATAATTCGATGAGAACACAGGTATAGTTTCTATTATGAAAAAAATTATGTAGGAAAAAATTACAAGCTATAGTAGGTGAAGCTTAGGTCTCAATCTAGATTCAAGATTGTTCTTGTGTTGCTGCAGTGTTTCAAATCAGTGATGATTATCCTTAGTGTTCACGTCTTTACAGTCCAGCTTGTAATGTATTGTAGATAGGCAGTACTTGTTTGAGTGTTTCTGTTCCCAATATTAGCATCTCATATTCCCATCTTCCTGTAAGTGAGACTAAGATATATTTTCATGTTATATTTGACATTACTAATTATTTTCTATCAAATGATTCTTGTTCCTTTTAAAGCTGAATTAGAGGTTTTTTTCTACTTATGAACACATGTTCTCTTAGTAAACATATTAGGAGAAGGCATCTGGCGCAAATGAGAAGAGGAGGAAGATGGATAATCATGCTGTGGGAATAGACTTTAAAAGGATAGGATATTGTCAACCTGCTATGTATATTGCATGCTTACCCATTGTTTATGTTGCTGTGTACATACTTCTGATTGTTATTTTGCAGCTCTTTGTTCTCCATTAACATGCTCAACATCCATCTTATTAGTGCACTTGAAGTGTACTATATAATTTACGTGTAGATACTCAATTACTGCTCATAATGAGTTATGCTCCTATTTCAATGTTTCTTGCAGTCCTTCTATGTTCATTTACCTGCCAATCATCCGTCTTCCTTCCCAGAGCTTGAAGTTCCAACCCTTCTGCAGGTAGTTACTCCTATAATCACAACCTGCTTTTGTGGTTATCTCCTATGTGTTACTCTTTTCATGTTTTCTTTTTCTTCTTCTTTTCTTTTTTCCTTGCCTGAAAACTTGTCTGATCTGGCAACTTATACAGAATTGTTTCAATATAACTTCTAAAAGAATATTCTGAGTTGGCAAGTGGTTAGATGCCTCATCAAGGGCACCTAAGGGTGCACCTCCATGAGTAACTTTTTGTTTTTTGGTATTAAAAAAATCATAAATGGAAAATTATCTTATCTACTACACCTAATTTCCCATAAAAGTGCACCCTCGGAATGTGGCACCTAACTTCTATCCTTCCAAGTTTATTTGGTGAATAATTGACTGTCCAATAGAAAATTGTTACGTTCTACATCCATGACTACTAATACTCTCTATATGGGTGGAGGAAATGTTTTTTTCAGCTTAGTTTTTAAAAGTGCGAGGCGTAAAGGGTCCTTGAAGCTGAGGCGCAAGGTGAAGGTGTATGCTTCACGTACTTGAGATGATACTTTTTAATGTGGCCTCTGTGCGCCTTGCGCTTAAGTGCACCTGTGGCGCGTTTTTAAAACTAAACTTGTCAGTTATGCAGAATGATGGTATGAAGTTTATTTTTTTGACTGAAGGGAGCCCTTTCCCTGGACATGTCTGCAATCTTTGATTTTTTGATTAGCCTTTTAAGCCGAAGGATTTATGTTTTTTCTTGATTGTGGATGTTCGCAAAGATGGGTCTTTCGCTAACACCTACTTGTCAGGTTCTGTTGGTGGTAAGGTTGCATGCATTCTTGACCTTTCCAGTCCTTGTGTAACACTCCAAATTTCATTATGAGTAAGTAAATGAAAGCAAGCTGTAAAAATTCTGCAGTGCATTTCAAAATGGCCAACCTAGTCTTTTTTTTGTATTTGAGAAACCTTGTTTGAAACAACAGAAACATATCAACAAAATTACAGAGCAGTACTGCCACACTCACTCACACGAGTGAATACAAGACTCAACAAGTATAATCCTAATCCCAAATATTTCTACAATGGTCGATTTATCACAACTAAATGAATTTATGGAAAATATAACCATATGCATTAACCGAGGACCACGAGGTTCTTTGCATTTCCATCCGACCTTTGAGGTTGACAGTTTATGGTAAAGAGTCATTCGGAGCAAGTATGGATTGCCGCATCATGGGTGGGATGCCCAACTTGCAACTTATATGACACATGCGTTACTGTGGAAATTTTTTTCCAGGTGGCTTCTAGGTTCTTCCCCTTCACAGTTTTTCAGCTTGGGAATGGTCGGAGAGTTAGGTTCTGGAAGGATGTTTAACGTGGTTTGGAACCATGGTTTGTGAGATTTCCTCGATTGTTTCAGCTGCCCATTCTTCATGTTGCTCCTCTTACCGCATTCTGTTCAATGCAAAATTGCTCTTGGGATCTTCACCTGCGGATGGTGCCCCAGCATTGGGAGATGGAGGAGCTAGCTTCATTGCTTGGCATGTTGGAAACTGCTCATTTCTTTGGTGGTGATGATTCAAGACGGTGGATTGAGGATTCTTCGGGAAATTCTCCCAGCAAGTCCTTTCTTAGATGTTTGGCACTGTTGCATCCTCCTTTTCCTATTGCCAAACTACTCTGGAAGGCAAAAGTTCATCTTAAGGTACGGGCATTTGTGTGGACTATGGTGTTGAATAATTTGACACAAACGATGTACGCCAATGACGGAGATTGGGATTAGCTAATTCACTGGATATCTGCGTACTTTGCTGGGCTTGTAGTGAAACGGCGTTACATCATTTTTTGACATGTGATATAGCATGGAGTCTTTGGAGTAGGTTGTTTGGTGTGTATATGGGGAATACTGGGTCTGCCCTCCCAGTGTGTTGGAGTTTATGCTGATGCTCATTGTGGGATTTGGGTGAGAGAAGGAGAAGAGAATGTTGTGGCGCAATGCTATCTTTGCCATATTATGGTGCATTTGGTTATAAATGCGTGGGTGATTTCAAGGTTGTCTCCCTTCCCGTTGAGCTACTTTGGGATAGGTCACTTATTTGGCTTCTTTATGGTGTAAGGGAGCAGGGGCCTTTAGGATTTATTCTATTTCACAGGTCCAATTGAACTGGGCCAACTTGTAATTGGGGCTTTCTTTTTGGAGGACACCTTGACTTCTAGTGCTGTATTGCTAATTGATCCTTAATAATCCAAACTTTTTTCTTCTAAGAAAAAATAAATTTAGCACCAACTTCAATTTCAATGAGAATGATTACTCCATTATCATAATGCTGGAATGGATTATTTTACTCCAACCATAACTGTTTTCCCCATAGTCCCTATTCTACAATTAGTCTAATCAGCGTCACGAGGGAGATGATCAAACTGCAACAACGATATCATGTTGTACAATTTTGTGGAATTAGGGATTTCAACAATAGGGGAGACACTGCCTTTCAAATGCATATCATGAGTTGCATGTGTGAGGTTAACAAATTCACTTGCCAAGTCAGCCTAACTTAACGGAAAAATGTGTTAACCTCGTAATAGTGCAATATTATGGACAATTTTACAATCTGGGATTAATGGTTTATACTTTCGGTTTTGGGACTTATGTTGTGAATGTTTGATATTGATGTTCTTTAAATTATACTGTAACCAAATCAGAATTATGAAGAAATAGTTATAAAACATAGTTAGGGTTTAGGACTGGTTGGTTTAAACCAGCTAAAAGAGGGCGGCTGCTATGAGCTGATGGTGATGACCTGGGCAAGCAACTCTGAGGACAGAGAACCAACAAGGAACTCCAAACGGCAACAGAGTGAAATGCAGCCACATAATCAATTGGACTAGCTCAAAGGGGCTAGGAATCGATAAGGTCATTGCCTACTCAGTGCTGTAGTGAAGCACGTTTGGACCACCAGTATGGGTGGCCAACAAAGAACAGTAGTGGTGGCTGGAGCTTCCAGAAGGCTGGGCAACTGTGTCCAAAACCTAGGAGAAAGTGAGTGAGATGGAGAGAAGATAGGAGAACCGCAGGATAGAGCTTCACCTTCATATAGCTACAAATATGGTGCGATAGCAACAAATGGCGGTTGTTGCGAGCTGCAGCCCAGGCGTGGATGAAGCAGGGGAAAACGAGGAGCCTTGTCCCTCGCAAGAGACAGAGAACAAGAGAGAGAGTCTTCACCTTCTATGGAAAACCCATGGTGGCAGCACAAGGAATTTAGAGGACGACAACAAGAGATTGAGGGAGATGGAGGCTGGGAGTATGTCTAGCGTTTAGGGCTTCAACTCAGAGACGGAGATGAAACGGGGGCTGGGAGTAAAACAAGAGAGAGAGAGGTGGTGCAGCATATACATCACCCATATTTTTTTTTTTAAAATAAAAGCCCAAAAATACTGTTCTAAATTTTCCAAAATATATACTAAATAATTAGCTTTTTTTTTTTGAGGGAAATAATTAGCTCAAATTGAATATGATGAAGATCCTTTAATCAACTCCCAATACTAAATAGTTGCCTTTCAAAAAACAATAAATCCAATATCGAAAAGATGAAAACATCCGGTGTATTAGTCCTAGTAGTTGCTTGCGGTTTGATCATACTCGGTATATGTATCTCTTTTCTTATTTCTTCTTGTTTGGTTTTACAGTCAGCGGCGTTGATGTCTCTTGGTCTGCTTTACGAGGGATCTGCTCATCCCCAGACAATGCAGTTTCTTCTGGTATTGCATTTCAGCCTTCAGTTCTTGAAGTTCTGAATTACTCAATGTCATTTCAATGTAATTTGTGATCTATTAAAGTGAGATCTACAATGAAACTCTGTTTGTATTCCTTTTTCATCAATGAAGTATGTCGGGTGAAAAGGCTGGGGAGGGGGGTTAGAGAATGGTCACTGATTTGGCTCGGAAATAGTACCATTGATATTTGAATGAAAGATAGGATATTCATGTAAAAGTTGCCTAATGAATTTTATGCTGTGTGATGTTTCTTTGTTGAGTTGCCTAGCTAAGAAATGTAAAGAGCTACTATAGAACACATCTTTAGTGATAGAATCACTATGCATGAGTCATGACTAGTTAATATTTTTCCTGCAGGCTGAAATAGGCCATAGAAGTGGTGGTGACAATGTGCTTGAGAGGGAGGGCTATGCTGTTTCTGCTGGATTTTCACTCGGACTCGTTGCTTTGGGTATGTGTGATATTTCAATTCTCCTGAAATTTATATCATATCAATGGGCGTTACCAATTGCAGGTCGGGGTGAGGATAAATTTGCTTGCATGGACACTTTGGTTGATCGGCTCTTTCACTATGCTGGTGGAAACTTAAATGTATGTCATTGAAGTATTGCATTATATCTGTCTAGGTTCCAGTCTTTTATTTTTGATAAAAATATTTGTTGAATATCATTTGCCTTTTTCAGGGGAAGTCCCTGTTGAATCCAGTGAGGGATGTACACAGCCGTGGTGCAGGACGGGTATTGCAAAAGAATGCCTTTGAATGTATTATACTTTCGTTATTTGAGACTTTCATATCTAAATGCTCCCTCTCTTTTTGGGTTATCCTCCTAGATGTTGGATGGTGTTCCTGTCAATGTTGATGTTACTGCACCAGGAGCTATAATTGCTCTGGCTTTGATGTTCCTGAAGGTACGTTCTTATATAAATAGAATCTTGTAAACTAATAATAAGATTCTTCCTTGATAGACCGTCTCATTCTGCATAAAATTTTTCTCGAGTATATGTTTGGTTGTTCACAAACAGTATGGAGCCCATCCTATAGAGGCATAACCGTAATATGTCCCATGTTGAAAGTACAATTTACGCATTTTAGGCGCTGAGGTACAAATGATCTAGCATAACATCCTTGTGAATCTGTGTTGCAGTCTATCCATTAAAGCATCACCTCAGACAATTGTGTTCCTTTTAGCAATTATTTAGTGCTCTAACATATTGATTGTGATCTTTTTCTTTAGCCTAAATATTTGTTAAAGAAAAACGCTGTACTTCATTGCTACTAATCTTTTGAACATTTTTCAAGTGTCTAGTATGTACCATACTGAGGTTCTGTTTCTTGTTCTAATTGTCTGTTGAAATCCTCCATTCGTTTAGCTATTGTCTGGGTTTTGTTTTTTGCATTGCATTTCATATGGAAAGCAGTTCTATGACTGTGATGAACGTGGGGCAGAAATTAATCATTAACTAATTTATTAATTTACTTTTCTTTATGTTTGTTTCTAATCTTTAGATTACATATTTGATTGTGATTTGTGACACTTTCCACCTTCCAGCTGCTCTATCATGTCTTTTTGTTTTTTTTTTTGTTTTTTGTTTTTCTGGTAGACTGAAGCGGGAGTGATAGTTTCCAGACTCTCAATTCCGCAAACAAACTTTGAGTTGCAATATTTGAGGCCTGACTTCATAATGCTTCGTGTCATTGCACGCAATTTGATAATGTGGAGCAGGTTTGATGCCAACCAGTAATCTTCTGATCTTAAGGTGCATCACTTTCTTTTTGTTAACAAGATGTTCTGCACTCATGCAGGATTAACCCATACAAAGAATGGGTCGAGTCTCAAATTCCTCAAATTGTGAAAGACGGTGTTAAAAAACTTGGAGATGATAAAGCTGACAAAGACGAAGTGGATGAAGAAGCTGTTGTCCAGGCATATGTAAATATTGTTGCTGGCACATGCATTTCTCTTGGTAAGTTGGTCTGCTGGTCCTTATTCCCCATTTTTGATTGATCATGTAGGGTTTAGGAACAAGAAGAACTGATCTTAACTATACTGCTAGTAGATAGGCATGGGTATTAGTTATTACTAACATTTCCTGCTGTATTATTTTTCAGAAGTGGTCGTATGATAGTAACAATAACAATATTAATAAGGATTACAACAATAACAATGACAAGAGCAAGTATGAGAAGCATAATAGTAATTTGAAAGCTGAATTTTGTTGACTTCTATGATTTTTGCTGAAGTAAACAAGAATTCACAAAAAAGATATCAGAACACACCAAAAAGTGTGAAATCGAAAATTTTGGGCTAAGCCTGAAAGTAAATGCGTTGCAAAACGTAGAAATGAGTTGTTGGAGCCTACTCCGTCCGTCCCTTAAAGATTGTCAAAATTTCTATTTTGGAATGTCCCAAAAACTTGTCAAGTTCTAAATTAGACAAACATATCTCAATGGTGATTGGGTGAAATTTTAAAAGATAGTGAAAGACAATACAATAAATGATGTTCCCTTATTTTTTTACCTTCCCTAAGCTTGACAATCTTTAAGAGACAGAGGGAGTATATAACTTGGACTCGGCTGGAAGTGTCGAACATGGATATGTGTTCAAGTATCAGACTCGGCAATATTTTGAGAATTTTGCATGATTTTGGCCTGAAATGAAGCGTCGAGTGTCCGTACTCATGTCCGAGTGTCTTCGAGTGTCGAGTGTCTGACATGAGTACTTGAGGTGAAATAGGTCAGAACATCGCTGAACTATCGTTTAAAGAGCAAAATTGGGGAAAGGCAGTTATGACGCTGATTTGTTAGCTAAAAGGACTTCTGCAAACATTTCATTCTCACTCGTATCATATTATGATGACTAACTTCACTACACCATCTTCATCCTTCAGCTTTTCCGTCTGGTTGATGGCAGTTTGTACGTATTTTCATATAAGCTCAAAAACTCACTTTCAATGTTATTGGAAGGTATGAAGTATGCTGGATCAAGAAATGGCAATGCTCAAGAATTGTTGTACAGTTATGCTATCTACTTTCTGAATGAGGTTGGTTTTCTTCTGACTGATGTTTCTTGCCTATCAGTTCATTTTCAATCAAACATTTGAGTTCTGCAGATCAAGCCTGTTTATGGTTCAGCTGGTTGCACATTTCCAAGAGGATTGTCAAAGTTTGTGGACCGCAGCACATTAGAGATATGCCTTCATCTTGTTGTTCTTTCCCTGGCTTTGGTAGGATAAAATACTGAATTTTCCTAGCTTCATTCCTATGAATTTTCATGCATTGTGATACTAGTTTCTGAAAGCAGGTCATGGCTGGTTCTGGGAATCTGCAGACATTCCGATTGCTGAGATTCTTACGCAGTCGAAACTCTTCCGATGGCCAAGCTAATTTTGGCATTCAGATGACTGTGAGTGTTATCAGTGGCTTTAACCTTATGTTATGAATGTTTTTCTATATACGCCCCCCTTTACTGCTCATAAACAGTTGTCTTAGACTTCCGCTGCATTGCTTGTCCTGTTTCTTATGCAATATTTTTCCGTAAATATATCCCAAGATTTTTGCCAATGCTTCTTCCTTTTTGATTCACTCTAAATATGCATAAACTTGTGGAAATTTGGGAGTAAATTAGAGGAACATTATGGACTTGAGAAACTAGAAATATGTATATTTTCTGGTGCATTTCTTCATTATATATTGTAAACTGTAGCTTGCTGCCAGTGCCTGGGTGCCCCCAACACAATAAGGTGGAGCAACTGAAATGAGGACAACGGAATGAAGTTTCTTTTTTGTGACTGTAAATTTCATTTGGGTCGTCTATATTAATTTCATTGTACTACCACTGATGTAGGTAAGCTTGGCAATTGGCTTTTTGTTTATTGGAGGAGGAATGCAATCATTTTCGACTAGTAAAAGTGCTATTGCTGCCTTGTTAATCACTGTTTATCCTCGCTTTCCCACCGGACCAAATGATAATCGCTGCCACCTTCAGGTACAATTGGTGTTGAGCTTTCATTTTTGATAATTCACTTTGTAGTCTTTGCCTTTGCAGTTACTCCCTCCGTTCCTTAAAAATCTTTACGTTTGGATTTTGCACGGTCTTCGAGACGACACTTTGACCATAAATAATTGTACTTATATAAACTCGAAAAATTATAAAATTCTGATATTTTGAAAATATTTTTTAAGATGAATCCAAAAATATTATTTTTACTTTGTAAACCATTATACATTTTAACAAATCAATGGTCAAAGTTTAAAAACTTTTGACTTTAGAAAGTCAAAGCGTAAAGAGTTTTAAGGAACGGAGGGAGTATTTTGTAATATTGAAGTGTTTTTGAAGCTTATTATAGCATTTTGATCACCGGTGGTCGTGTTGCTGGTCTCTCTGTTTTTTCGTTTCTCTTTTGAGTTCAAAGCAAAACTTCTTCTCCCTTATATTCTCTATTATCTGTGGACCTGAAATGAGGGAGTCCAGTCAAGCTCTTTATGTGAGAACTTCCCTCCCTAAAGACAGGGACCCAGCTCAAAACGCAGCAAAGGTTACCTTCTTTCTCAACGGTTCCAACCCCTTGAATACATGTGGGAGAGCAAGACAAACATGGCCTTCAAGAAGAGAAGGAAGAATCCTGCATAGAGATCACAGAAACCAAAAAGAATCCTGCATTGACATGCCTATCCCATAAGAATGCATGCGAGGAAGAAGCTCTACAGTAACTTGAAATATGATTACCCGACAAAACCAGGATTTGAGCACATATGCAGGAAGCCTGGAATGTCCAATTTCTTTTCATCCTCTATTTAGTATTTATACAGACAAGCAGCAAATGCAGCTCTTTGCAATCTGGTCAGAAATATGTGGTGTTTAACATATCTCTTAAGCTCATGAGTGAGTGACTTCTTCGAAATTAACACCAAACACATTGCCTACTCATCGCGTATGCTGGGTACAAATCCATCCGCAGTAGCTAATTGCTGTGGACAGTTAGCCTTATGACAAAAGTTATCTATATGTAGCTATAAGTTCCAATTCAAGTTTGTGCGGAAAGACATACATATGTCATGGGATCTTCAGTAACTGCTTCGTATATAGCTTAGGCTTGCAACTTTAGTAAGGCTGCATACATCTTGTTACCCTGACCTCCGTAGAGCTGCCAGAGGTGGGATCCTCTCTAGTTGTACCAAGAGTCAACACTGAGAAATCTCATCCCAACCCTTTCAGTATAGAGAGATACACTGAAAGAGGATAGGTCATGCACCTTTGGAGATAAACTAGTTAAGTTTATATATATGCTCCTAGGGATGGCAATTTAGTTCGAACTCAATCCGAATCCAGCTTGATCCAACGAAGAAACTTTCATTTCGAATTGAAAAATAGAAAATCCAAATGATGGATGTGGACCTGGGAAAAAAAAAATTGAGTTTCTATATTTCTCTCTAAAACTCAACCTTTTAATTTATGGGGGAAAAGCAACCAGGCAGAGAGAGATAGAGGAGAGAGTCAGTGTCCCTCAAGGTCATCCAGTCACTCTCCATTTGGACCCAAGTAACATTCGACCTGCCACCTCATCAATTACTAAATAAATTTAATATAAAATTAGGTAATTATCCTATCCAACCAAATAAATATGGTTAAGTTTTGATTGAACTCATATTTTCATCATTTTAAATGATTTAAGGGTGAAAAGTAACACTTATATTACAAATAGTCTAAATCGGATGGACCCCCGACCCGATTGGAATAAAAAATAGTGGTGGATTGGATATGGACCCTGGTAGATCCAACCTGTTGCCATCCCTATAATGTTTCATGAACCCACCTTAACTATAATCAGCGCAATCCCCCTGATTTAGAGGCATATTTTCCTGCATTCAATTTACCACGTGGAAAAACTTCAATATAAATTCGTTCTGTTTTTTTTAATTTTTATTTGCTCAAGTTTTGGTACTTCAGTCTACTTTTTCTCTTTCAGATTTTTAATCTGAGATGTTAAATTTGTTGTTTGGCAGGCATTAAGGCATTTCTACGTCCTTGCTACAGAAGCTCGTTGGATTCAAACAGTGGATGTTGACACTGGCTTACCAGTTTATGCCCCTCTTGAAATTACTGTAAAAGAAACTGAACATCATGCAGAGACAAGTTTTTGTGAGGTCACACCCTGCATTCTTCCAGAACGTGCCATTGTAAGTTGAGATAAATATTCATAGCCTTGATTATTTATCATATTGTTCAACTGAACCCTTTCCTTTTGATGAAATTGAAAGAGAATAAAGGGGAAGGAAATTTAACATCATGTCTTATTTTAGAGTTAAAATATTTTTAGTAGATCCATTTAGTTCACAGTGACAATATTCGTGTAGAACTATCAAACTCTGGTAAGCTTAATGCATTGTTAGTTTCTCTTGGTACTTGTTTTTTTAATGAGTTGAAGGTTGCTGTTGCTTATACAGCTAAAGACTGTTCGTGTTTGTGGCCCACGGTATTGGCCCCAAGTCATAGAGCTTACTCCAGAAGGTTGAACTTATACTCTTGTTGCTTGCTTCTCTTCTAGGATTTCGCTACAAAGATGAGATAACTAAGGCTTGTAGTTATTTTATTTTGACACAGATGAACCTTGGTGGGCTTCTGGTGTTAAAAATCACCCATTCAACTCTGGCGTTTTATATATCAAAAGAAAGGTTGGAGCATGTTCGTATGTGGATGATCCTGTTGGTTGCCAATCATTAATCTCACGAGCAATGAACAAGGTTTGAGCTCATCATTTATATACTTCCCTTTCATCAATGTTACATTGATTATAATTTATCTAAAAGATTGATTCCATTCAGTATATTTGATCTATAGTTAATAGATTTAATTTGCAGGCATTTAGTTTGACAAGTGTGAGGTGTTATGCTTCCAATACGAATAGTCATGTTGAGCCAGCTTCCGGTAGGGTTGATCACTTGGTCAGCACATTTTCATCTGATCCGAGCTTAATTGCTTTTGCCCAGCTCTGCTGTTACTCTTCGTGGAATAGCAGGTGAAGTATTCAACTGCAATTATTAAACATTTCCATCATCATGTTTCTTCAGTATCTTAGTGGAGTATTTTTCTTCAGCTTTACTGGTTTGATGGTTCAACTGGTCCGTTCTTAGAAACCGAACTACAAAGATTTCTTCTAATTATCTTGCATTTTATATTTCTAAGAAATAGTTAAAAAAAAAACATTTAAAGGGTTGTAAGAGTAAACAAATAGAGTATGGAAGAGAGAAAAAAAGGGGACCAAGTGATGTCCCACATAGCAAATTACTACCCAGCAAAAGCAAAAACAACCCAGCAAATGCAAAACATTAGTAAAATAGTTGAGTCCCACGTCGGCTGCCTTATTGGCTGGTGAAGGCAATTGCCTCCATCCAAAGCCTTATAAAAGTATTTGTGGAGTTTTCGCTTCCTTCACTGCCCTTTGGTGGTTCTTAGCCCAGTAAGAGCTATTCTGTTTTGGCCCATTTGTAGTGCGCCATATCAGTTAGCCTTTTTCTTATGGGCTTAGAGCTTTCTAACCAGTTGGCCGGTTTCGGTTGTGAACATGTTGACTGGTTCATTTTCAACCGAACTTTTGTGTCAAATCAGATCGGACCGGATAAATGCCCGGTTCCCGGTTCAACCGGCTGATCCGGTTTTCAAAACATTGGTTGTTAGAGGGGAGGCTATATACATCGAGACCTCCCTAGATCTCTTCAGTAGTGGGATTCACACAGGATTATGGTGGTGTTGAATTATTTGCAATGTTATACTATGCCAGGATTTCATGTTAGGATAAAGACGGTTATTGTTTTTTTTTTTTTTTTAATCTTTTTTTGATAATTAAATCAAGTATTATTGTTAATAAGACTTGAAGTACAATTGAAACAATGCTGAGTCTATAAAGCAGCATAGGATAAAGATGGATAGGGTATACGTAGATTACTGTTACAGTTAACCAAACAAAGTTATGTATGAGGTAGAAACACTTGCAATTGAATTCCTATGGGTCCCTGTTTCAGTGTTCTAAGAAATTTGATTGTGTACTTATTAAATTACTCATTGTTTGGCCAGCAGGTCTGACATTGATTTCCAAGAGTTCTGCTTGCAAGTTCTATTTGAATGTGTGAGCAAGGACAGGCCAGCTCTTTTACAGGTATACTTAATCTGCCTGGTCTTTGATATCTTGAATCATGATAGTGTTTCTGGAGGTTTATGGTTTGCTTTATGCCTGTATCAGAACTGTTTGAGTATAACAGCAACATGTGATCACTTAAAAGGAGCCTCGAAAAGTTAAAAGTCAGCGGAATATTCAAGTTTCATATTACGCAAGGCATAAGAAGTTTGCTGCGCTTATTTATATTTTATAATTCTAACTAAATTGAAAATTGTGCAGGTCTATATGTCTTTGTATGCAATCATCAGATCAATGACTGATCAGGTCACAAGTGAAATTGTCACCTTCTCTGATTCCCTCTCCATATCTGATTTAAAGGTAACATCTCCATCGGACACATGAATTGTAGCATTTGCTGTACAGTTTTTGGGTATTTGTTTTTTTTTTTGAGCTCTGAGACTAAGAATTGAATTTTCGCAACAAGAGCATCTTTTTTCTCAGGAGCCATTTATAGTTTAGGGCATGCTTATAGCTGCACTTGCAAATCAAGGGGATTTTAGTGCAGTGATCTTCAATGCCGTGATTGAGATTTATACATCAGAAATCAATGTTATAGCTAGCGGTCTCGCTTAAAACAAGACGAGAACCAAAAATGTTGAAAAATGGTCATGCAGTTCTTCTCCTTTTTAAGTAAAGTTATTAGGTACTTTTATATCCTACGTTCTTTACCTTGAAAACCTGCACTGAGAGCCAGGAGGCCCACTGACTTTTTTTTTAGATAAAAAAGTAATTATATAAATAGCAGGTTCAAAACAATACAAGAGGAGAACAAGAAGTCCTCCTAGCTTACAAACAGAAAACTAACCGGAAACCCTTTGTACTTCTGACAAAGAGACCTCGAGAACAGCCGTAAGAACAAAAGCACTAACCCAAATGAAACTTACCAACCTCCTAGGAAAGGTTTCCTTCCTTCCTAGGTCCACATCCTAAGCTACCACTGCTACAAACCCCAAGCTAAAGAACAGTGCTAGTGGAGAGCTTAGTAACCTCCTGACTGTAAGACACCTAAAAGGCAAAAACATAAGCTATGCACCTTCCTTTCTACATTTTCTTTCACCTAGATCCTTCCTTTCTTACCATCATAATTTATGGAGGAAGCTAGTTGTTGAAGAACCCTTTCCACTTTCTTTTTCATTCTCTCATAAACCTGATTGGAAGAAACTTTGACATCCACAATTGCATCCCAAGTTCCTGGAAAGAAGACTGTGGGTCTCGATCATCCCTCTCATTCCCTAATGGCTGAAGAATCATAAACTTCTCGGTTGGACTAGTTCTTGTTGGGCCACACCTTGTATTATCACCATCTCCTCATCTAATGAGGTGATTAAGTTGGCTGCAGAGTTATGTTCAACCTCCGACACAGAGAAGTCCTCAATCCGGCAAACACCAGCATGCTGGATAGGCTCATCCTGTGCCTCAACCTGAGGTGGAGAAGGAGACTCAACAAGAAGAATATCACCCCCCCAAACTAGCAGTAGCGCACCTTCTCTGTCACCATCACTGCCACCCGCTGAAAACATCCCCAACTCATCAGTTTCTAGTAGATGAACACCCTCCAAGAGGCCCACTAACTTGTGAGGAGAAGTCGTGTTGTGGTAACTAGACCTGGCAAAACTCGACCCGACCCAAACCGCCCAAGACTTGACACACGAAAATATATCAAAATAGTATTATCCAAAACTGACTAGATCTGATACAGCTAGATATATGATTAACTCGATAACCTAATTCAACCCAGTAGCACCCAATCCGAAGTGGCCAAAACCAAAATATACTAGAACCGAAATATACCCAAAACCCGAATACACCTGAACAAAAATGACAAATATCTAAAACAAGGTAAATAATCTCAACACACTGAACTTATGGGATTAAGAGTACCAAATATAAGCTTTAAATGAATCAATCCTGATATGACTAAAGATCCAATTTAATCCGAAAAACGAAGTTAACCAAATCAAAGCTAACCTGACCCATGTTGACCAGAAACCAGACAGTAACCGTAATCCGATTCAACCACACTTAACTTAACCCGATCCCAATAATCTTGCTTCACGAAATAACCTGAAGCCACAGTGATCCACCCAAAATCTATCCGATTTGATCTTTCTATTGTTATCTCTAGCAGTAACATCAATCTACTATGATTGGTTTTACTACTCTTCTTTTAGGTTGTATTTGCATTGCTTAATGCTTAAAGCTTAATTGCTGATTAATACATCTTTATATTTGTTGACAGCTTGTAGTAGCCTACAATGAGGCGTTGCTTAAAGGAAAATTAGGCACATCAAGAGATGGCATTGTCCAATCCAAGTTTATAGGGTCCCTGAGAAAGCGGATAGAAGAGCTCTTCCATTATTCACTGGATCTAAAGAGTCAATTGCATACCTATTTGGCTTCTGGGAAATGGCCAGATGATAAGCTCCAAGGCAAAAAATGTTCTATACTGCTTTCCTGGTATCTACAGTGGTTTTGTGTACCATCTCCATCTGTAATGCGGACAGCTGTGGAGAGGATAAAACCCAAGCTCAGGACTTCATCATCAGCCCCTCTGTTGCGGTTAATGTTGCCTCGGACACATGTCAGTGCGATCTCCGAGATTGAGAAGTTGTTGGTTTCTGCTTAGCTTGATGGATAGAGCGGGTCATGGCTACGTCTTTAGGGTACCATCAAAGAACCATGATGTACCAATTTTATGCGAGGGGAAAAGTGGGTCCATTCCGTCCAGTAGGACCACTCAAAAAAATTGGGATGTTTTGAGAATGATGAATAAGAGGGCGAGAGAGACGCGGAAAGTGGTGTAATTTACCAAAACCATCGTCCTACCTAGAGCTGGCCTGTGGGTGGCCCGGCCCTGCACGAATTTGGCACTCCTACTCCAAATCCAGATATGCATTTTCATGCTGTCTATCGGGACTCGTTTGGTAGAAAGACAATGATGAATACTACAGAAGCAATGATTCCTGAATCCTGAGGGATTCCTGTATATGTATTACTATTAGATTGAATCTTTCTTTCCATGTACAGGCAGTACAGCTGGTAGCCTGGTAGTATGTGTAATTAGAGCCATTCAGTAGGTTAAAATGAACGTTCTATTGGAAGAGGAATTCAGTGCCTGTATTTCTCCTGGTAATATCTTGTGCCTAGAACTAGTACATTAATGAAAACGTTGCATTTTCATTATTTATCACTATTTTTTGTTGCTATTGAAGATTCTGTTGGGATATCTCTCCAAATCCCAAATTAATTAATTTATGTTGGTTTTATTTTGTTTAAGTTGTTAGTTAAATAAAATAAAAAAAATAATTGGAAAACATAACATAGGTTTTGGACTTATTGGGTTTGTGGCCCATATTATATTACTGAGTTTTATTATCTTCCATGGGAAGATTTGGCATGGCGGCACTAATAGCAGGGGCTATTGCCTTGAGGAGCAAGCAGGTAAATTGGGGTTTTATGTTGTGAATTCAGTAGCCTCAATTTATAAGCTGAGAGAAAGAGATAGAGAGTCTGCGTGACGACACAAGTGGGTGAAGATAATCAGAGTTTGTTCGGGTTCGTCTTCGACAGATATCCGGGTTCGTATCTTTGGGTTGGTTGGGTACTATATTGATTGTGGGTATCAATTTGTATAAAATTTAGAGAGTTTTACTTGTCGTTGTGATTTTCGGTTGTTCCCGTTGTACTCCTGATTATTATTAGTGTATTTGTTTTAGTTCACGTAGATCCGCACCGTGGTTTTTCCCCTATAGTTGAGAGGAGTTTTCCACGTAAAATTGATTGTGTCATGATTTAGTTTCTTGCACTTAATTTCTCCGTTGTGTGTGAAATACCGTAATTTTTCCCAACAAATTCTTATATGCATTTCAAGTTTTCAAGTCTATTTAAGACACTCTCTTGTGAGATTTTATATCCAGCTATTCATTACCTTCGTAGCTTGTGCAGCAACTTAATTACTGTAGTAATTTTAGGAAATGTTTATCGTCTCCCAATAATGAAGCTAGGGTTGCAGCGATATCATCTTTTGTGCATCTTTGGAAAAAAAAAGAAGCTTAGTGGTTACAATTTACTATGTTATACTAGTATCAGTAAAGTGTACAACTCAAAATTATAATTATGAAAATTTTCATTGTGGATACATGACGTTAGGTTCGAGTTGGGTGGGTCATTGAGAAATTTTGTTAACAAGGGTTAGAATGCAATAATTACCTAGATAAGCGTCAAATGAAATTTTGGAGCTAAATTAGCAGTTTACCACAAACTTTACTTTCTAAGTTGATATTATTGATTAAGGCAAATTTGGAGTCAGAGTTGATCCATTTCATTTTAGTAACAAAACATACATCTATAAGTACTAGAGAAACATCATCAAAGGGAAATTATAAACCTAGCAACACTAATCAATCAAGCCTTGCTAGTGATCCGAGCAAGCACCCCAACAATGCCAGCGCTATTACTAGTGGCGGGTTCATTGTCAGTGTAGTCACCCCTTTCGTCAATATAATTGTCACTTTTATCCGGACCTCCGACAATTGCCCCGATCAATATATTAGGGTTTGGTTGCTGCCTATTAAACCATTTAGTGAACCCATCTTGACACCCAACTGGTGTTGGATCCTTCTTGATTGACACAATTGATGCTGCTCTGTGATGCACTTTTTGTGGATAGTTTGATCCAAACCCTACCATGTAGCTTGTCTTTCTTGGGTTAGCACCAAGAATGTAATCCACCTAGTCACAACAACCATAAGGTGAATCCAGTAAATTACTAAGAATATTTCAAGCCAAAACTTCTTTTTTTTTTAAAAAAAAATAAATAAATAAATTTTCTAATAGTGTGAGCGCAAATTTTCCCTTGGCAATGAAATTTTATTTTGTTGTTAACAAAAAAAGATGTCTATATATTTTACAACTTGAATCATATCCTTCATCTTCTATTCACAAATAAAACAGAAAAAATAAAAAAAAAAATAGGGATTTTAAGCATCTAAACCACTCTTGAATTGGGGATACAAGTGTTGAGTTTGGTTGAACAGAAAAATAAAAAAATAAAAAAATCTAAGAAAATTAAATCCTAAAATTTACATAATACCCAACCAAAACTGGAGTCCCCCTTGCCTAAGCAAAGTTAATTTTTGTAAGAATTATTATGTGAAACTACCAATAATCAAAAAGTGTGACATTAGAAAATACTTATTACATACCTGTGATGCAGCAAAAGCAATGAGGTCAGATGGATTGACCAAGGAAGAAGCACATTTGAGAGCCTTGCCAGAGGCAGAGAGATAATCAGCATAAACAGACAAT
>BSSO01000287.1:0-38269 GCA_030267885.1 Mesembryanthemum crystallinum
TAACGTTCAAAGTAAAATAAAGTAAGATCTATCAAATTCTCTTGGTAAGCAATTGTAGTTCTAATATAAAAATAGCTCATGTAGTTTTTTTTTTCCCTAAAAGGCCATCTAAATTTATAAGTTAATGCATGCATCAAATGATGCAAAATTTCACATTAACACGAATAAACACGTAAACTTTCAAGAAAAAAATATTATACAAATAAACTCATATAAAAAAGAAAGAAAAAGAAAATTGTGATAATGATATTATAACCATCAACTTATTATAATTTTAATCCGTGCATCGCACGAGATACAAACTAGTTTAAATTCAATGCAACGTCCTGTATTTTTTTTTATTTCCTTTTTCTATATAAGAAGTAATAGAGAACGAAGCATACCACACAAACAACAAATAGAATAGTTAAAGAAAACACAAACTGACACTGATATGAATTTATGGGAGATCATCTAGACTCCAAAAGTTAACATAAAAGGTTGGAGAGCTAATAAGTCTATATTAATCCTACCTTAATCCTTCATACAACCATTTTTAAAGTCAAATCTCAACCTTAATATAAATCGTAACAGGGTAGAAATATTACAGATCTTCCTTATTCATATTTTATGGCCCTTTAGGGAGGGGGGCCGATCTCTTGGGTAGCAAAAGGAGCATCCGATCACTAACTAAGAGGTTATTAATTATTTGCAAATTTTGTAAACTGAAAATAAAATAATCTGTATATCTTAATGTAAATTATGTTTTGAATGCAGTATCAGCTTATACTATCTCAATTAAAAGCAAAAATAAGAAAGAAAAACCCTCCTCAAAAAAAAACACAAAAATTTGTATGATGTTGAATAAGAAAAAGTGGTACCAAAATAGATTTATTGAGAACTGCAAAATTATACTCGTAATTCTCAAGGGGAGGATCAAAAGAACTTACTTCTTGATGGAAGAAATGCAGGATACGGCATGGAACAAGCCCGTCTTTGTCCATTGTAGCAGCCGTATTATTATCTTTTAATTGTTCTTGCTCAACACTTTCACCTACACATAAAGTTAGAACTCTTGAATTACAAAAGTAAACTACGATTTCGCACAATAAATTTCTAAATTAAGTCAAAATTAGGGCGTTAATAAAAATATGAAGGCGATTAGCATATGTTTACCAGTACCGGCCATAAATTCGAGAGCTTAGATTAACCATAATATACACTACTTATACCATGCTCTAAGTCGATGAGTACCTTCCCAACTAAAAGAGTAGTAGTAATTTTTTACCAACCTGACATGGCGTAAAAATTATGATTATTACTGGAGCGAGATTGACAAAAACTGCCGAGAAAGAAAAAAAGTCGATTTGGGGGTTTAAGAGATTTGTATTTGTATATAATTGGAACTTGAAAGGAGCTGTCTTTCAATAACTCCAAACTGGATTCTAACTCCTGTGTCCTGTCAATATTACTTGTGTTTCTGTTTTTCTTGCCCAACAAGAAGCCTTGTTTGTTTACTCACGCCTTTTTTTGTTATTATTATTTTTATTTTTATTTTAATACTTGGATGTAGTATTATAGGCCTTTTCTTGTAAGTGTTAAGGATCGTGATCCATTGTATAACAAGTCGTGGTTCCCTTTTCTTTATACTAAGGTGTATCTCCATAATTTGTAATACATTACTAAATTCAAAATCATTATTACTCTGGCTCATTTTTTTTATTTATAAATTTTAAATTAAATAATCAAGTAAGCTATTGATTTGGCGATTTATCATTAAATGGGTCCAAACTTAAGCACATTAAATAGGCCTATGATTTGGTTTTAAGTGGACCTGGAGAGAACAAAAAAACGCTATCAACTTATTGACATCCTTACTACAAGTGAGTCTCATTTTAAAGTACATTTCGCACTCTTTCTAATGGTGTTAAAATATTTAATTTTTGAGAAGTTGGTCGAAAGTTATAAGTAATTTTAAATTAATAGTTGTATTTTTGGCAAGTTTTTGACTAACTTTGGATAGTAAATAAAAAATCTTCATTACATTTTTAGAAAATGCTTCTTTTATACTCCCTCTGTTTCAATATAATGTTCATGGTTTGACTTGCGCCGTTTCTAAGACAACACTTTGACCACTAATAATTGCAATTATATAAATCCCAAAACTTATAAAAAGATAATAAATTGAAACTACTACTATTTAAGATGAATTCAAAATTTATATTTTTACTTTATACTCCCTCCATCCTACAATAACTTAGACATATTGGCTTGCGCGGTCTCCAAGACAACACTTTGACCATTAATAATTACAATTATATAAATTGAAAAATGATATTTCGAAAATACTAATTAAGATGAATCTAAAAATTATATTATTACTTTATAAATCTTTATTATTTTTCATAAAATAATGGTCAAAGTTTGTGAACTTTGACCTCTAAAGTCAATATGTCTAAGTTATTGTAGGACGGAGGGAGTACATCATTATACCTTTTTTGCAAATTAATGGTCAAAGTTTGTAAACTTTGACTCAAAAAGTGAAACCATAAACATTATATTGAAACGGATGGAGCATATATACTAGGTTTATGCCCGTGCGCTGCACGGTTTGTAATACATTATTAAATTCTAAGTTATTATTAAAAGTTTTAAACTAAACATTCAAGCAACCTATTAATTTGACCATTTATTTCATAATTCTTTGAAATTTAGAGTGTATTTCATATTAGTTCACATTTATTTTGTTAACAATAAATTATAAGGAAAACAACAAAAATAATTTGAAAACAACAAAATTCAGTGCAACAATAGATTATGTGTTCAGATCATAAATGCATATTTTTTTTATTATACGATCTTTATATACATAAATATATATTGCACGGGTTCATATTTGTACAATTTTTATAATAATTATTTCATGATTTTGTCATTAAGATTTATTTGGAAATATCCAAAGTGATATATATTAAGTTGTTAATGATACATAAAGACGTTTAATAAATTTTACATTTTTTTGAATTAAAATAAAAGCAAATTGGCTTATATAATCCACAATTATCTTTCAACTATTAATTACTATGGTTATTTTTTTAGTTAACTTTGTATGCAATTATATAAGACCTGTGTGTTACCTGTTTAGTGCACTATATTTATAATTTATTGTTCTCAATATTTATTTTTATTTTTAGTTTGTCCATTTGACTTCATGTTACCTAACTTCTCGTCATCTTTTTTTTTTTTTTTTAATAAAGTCCCGTCATTTCTGTATACATATATGTACAAATATACATTAATAATACTACCGATAGATTTAATGTAATTGGATATGGATGTTTGACATTTTTTAACAAAATGAGTATTGGCCCAAACTTAAGTACATTGAATGGGTCTATAATTGGGTCTGGGTGTACCTGAACAAAACACAATCAGCTTATTGATATCCCTACTACAGGTGGATCTCATTTTAAAGTTTATTTCGCACTCTTTCTAATTGTGGTAAAAATTTAATTTTTGATCAAAAGTTATGAGTAAATTTAAAAATAATAATTGCATTTTTTGGCAGGTTTTTGGCTAACATTGGATGTAAATCTATTTGGCAAATAAAAAAAACATTCATTAGATTTTTGTTAACCTATTAGATTAACCAATTTTTGGAATGTAACAACATATGAGATATTTTAATTTTTTAAAATCAACTAAAATTTTAAATACTCGCCTACGTGGCGCGTCCTACACTGTCGAAAAATGCTAGGTTTATCCCCGTGCGCTACATGGTTTGTAATACATTATTGATTGAATTTTTTATTTTATTTTATTTTTAAATTAAACATTCAAATAAGATATTGATGTGGCCAATTATGATCGTACATAACTTTTCAAAATTTAGAGTATTTTATATTAATTTACAAATGATCTCATTTTAAAGTACATTTCACACTCTTTGTAACGGTGTTAAAAAATTTAATTTTTGAATAGCTTATCAAAAGTTGTGAGTAATCTTAAAATAATAATTATATTTTTTGGCAAGTTTTTGGCTAACATTGGATGAACATTTATTTGGAAAATAAATAAATCTTCATTATATTTTTACTAACATATTAGATTAACCTTTTTTTGAATATTGTGAAGGAACCGATTCAACCAAAAGCTTAAGCTGATGCTTGGATGACCAATCAAATACATATCCCCTAATACGCCCTCTTCATGCGAATGCCCATTGGGCTTGAAGCGTGTATCATAGGCTCACCCTACCTTGTGCTAAGGTTCAACTATAGGAGGAATCTCAACTATAAGAGTTGTTGCTCTGATATCATGTGAAGGAACCGATTCAACCAAAAGTTTATAATAAATACTATAACAACAGATGAGATATTTTAATTTTTTTTTTTTTTTTTTTTTTTTGTAAAACTAAAATTGGGAAGAATATTCGTTTGACCCCCCGTTTTTCCTCGACCGCCAAACGGGATTATTACTGGCCTTCACCCGGACACGGACCATACAAGAGTACCACCCAAAGTCATTTAGGATCCATATCTCTGAGCCCAAGCCCAACATAATAGGACCCGACCCTAACCCACACCCCCGTTATAAGTACCCCACCCCCCTCGTCTAAACCCATTCTTCTTCTCCAAGCTACAGTCGCCGACTCTCTCTCTAGAACTTTCTCTCTCTTCATCTGCCATCTCCGTCGTGTTAGTCGCCTCATCTTTCATCAACACCATGCCTCGCCGCTCCGGAGGTATAATCTCTCTCTCTCTCTCTCTCTCTATCCTTCTTTTGTTTTCCGATTTTGTATTTTCCCATTTTCTGTTGATTTCACGATTTCTAGGGTTTTCGTCCTAAGAATTCTTTCAGTTTCGCGCTTATCGTTGACCTAATTTTGTTGTGTTAACTGCGACGCTTAGATTTAGAGAGACAACGTCTTTTGATGCGTTGTAGGGTTATGCCATATTGAGATATTCACCTACCTCGACGTTTTGTCGGAGTTCATATTTTTATTATGAAACTGTTTTTTTTNTTTTTTTTTTTTTTGGATCTAGAAACATGAGAATGGTACTTGTACGAGGTAGTGCCTTGATTGAAGAACAACAATTGAAATTAAACCGAGTAATTGTAATCTAAAAATCACCTCCGTTCCTGTTCATTTCTTTGGGCGACAGAATTGACTTTGTAGTGGAGAGGTTCAATTGAATATGTTCTGCAAATCGATCGGAACTACATGGTTGAAAGAATTCAGCTGATTTAGTTTGTCTTGGTGTCTCTCCTAGCAATTGTTTATTTTATTTTTTAATTTGGGGCCTTTTGAAATGTTATTTATTGTTATCAGTAGCATAGTATTGGGGTAGATCAATTTTATCATGGGAAGAGATGATTTAGGCATCACAGGAAGATGTGTTTTGACTTTTGAGTATTTTGGTGAAACTCATTTTCTCTTTTTGAATAATAGTTCAGATCTTGGAGCTTTTCAGCTTAATATTATATTGAAGTCAGTTGGGTTAAACCTCATGAGGTGGCTTTGCTAGTCTTATGGTAATATGAGTGAGTTACATGAAAGTTAGAAGTTTTGGTGAAAGCTGGAGATGTTAGAGGATATTATTGGCCAAGACACTGTTTGGACTAGGTGACCAAGCATGGGGATCATTTGTTATGCTCTCAAATATGTATGATTAGTCAGATTTGTACCGACATGACGTGTTAGGAGTAGTTCATTGAGGACAATTTTCATTGACTATTAGTTGGCGTTTACTTGGATGCATTTGTGATCATAATGAGCATTATATAGTTGTACACTTGTATACATACTCATGGTTACTTATAAAAATTATAGTTGTCATGGTGGTTGTAAACATCAATACATGCCATGTATTGATGATTTTTTTGGTTAGACTGGAGTAATTGTGATTACATTGACTCATGTAATTAGTTACATTCTACTCATACTTGCTCAACCTTCTCTCTTACACCTTTACATCCACTTAGTAAAATAGCGCATTACGTTGTAATCTCATTTACACTGAGTAAAATAGTGCATTACGTTGTAATCTCATTTACTTTCAAGTAAACAAGGCCTTTGTCTGTTTCTAGCTCTTTTAATTGATCCTGAAGTATATATGAGTATATGACTGGCTGATGAAGCATCATCTGGGACATGTTTCAATTGCTTCTGCATACATCATTTTGATTTTGGGTGGAACTATACTTGCTGTTAAATTACATGGCATTTCTAGGTTGAACAATTTATGACTTTATCAGAGCTTTCAAAGATGGAATTGCACTTTATAAATGTATGTATGCATCTTTTTGCTGTATGTATATTATTTTTGCTGATACCTTCTTAAGGATAAATCCAGGACAATGTTTTATGCTTGGTTTTTGTAGCTATAACATTTTTTGCAATATGCTTAAGAAATTAACTTCTGTTATTTTTCGTTTCGTTGTTCAGGAAGATCAGCTCCTCGCCCAGCTCCACGTGCAGCTCCTCGCCCTGCTGCTCGTAGCCCCCCTCCCCAGACAGGTTTTGTCCCATCTCCTTGATTTGTTGAGTAATTTACTTTTTCCTTACATGTGAATTGTGTTTATTGACATTGATTGCCTTGATTTTGTTGCTTTCAATTAGGAATTAGTGCATAGTTTTTGCGTCAAAACTTTTTTTTTTTTTTTTGAATTTGTACTTTTAGCAACTGTTAGAGACTGAAACTTGTCTGTTAATTAAGAAATCTATTGTTTGTCTTGATTTGTTGTTTGCTACTTTTATCTTCCTACCACACCCTCTGCTCTAAAAGAAAAAAATGGGAAAGAAAAAAAGGGCTACTACTTTACTGTGAAGTATATCTGCTGTTGTATAGATTGAAGCTTGATCGCCTAATGTTTGATGTGATTGTTTTGCATATCTGGTCATACATTTGTACTGTGGTTCATCACTGACATGTAGCTACTTCTCTGTCTATAGTTAACCATGCTCCTCCCCCAGCGCCAGCTCCAGCTTCCGGTGGTGGATCCATGCTTGGAGGCATTGGTTCCACAATAGCACAAGGTAATGCATGACTTTATCTTCAAGGGGAGCTCAAAGAATTTTACTACAAATGCCTATGCAATTCATCTTATGGGTTTCATTTTCTTCTGTAGGTATGGCTTTTGGAACTGGAAGTGCTGTGGCACACAGAGCTGTGGATGCTGTCATGGGTCCCCGCACAATCCAACACGAGGCTGTTGTTTCTGATGCTGTTAGCTCTGCACCAGTACCCGTTTCTGGTAGTGTTGGTGATGCATGTGGAAACCAGAACAAGGCCTTCCAAGATGTATGTGATTTCTTCTATCTACTTCAAAAACCTGATAACAGGATGTTTGATTGATGTTTGTTAGCTATTTACTGTTAGTTGCTTGACATACTAGAAAAGATGGGATATGAAGCCTAGCTTAAGAGTGCTAATTGAGCGAAGTCGAGCTCAGCTTGATTTGAACTCCACTAGCAAACTGAACCTCAACTTGAGAGTGAAACAAGGCGAGGTAGTTGAGCTTGCCCTGAACCAAGATAGCGAGGTAGTTGAGCTTGCCCTGAACCAAGATATTGTATAGTAGGGGGTTACTCAGGTCAGTTAATGTCAAGTAGCTCATGGTTCACTTGATTAGTAGCCCTAGTCTACTTGTAATCTAGGCATGGGAATATTAGGTTTTTAGGTAAAACTCGAGAATGCATGTAATAGTGTGTGCTTCAAGGGATTAGTTGTCTTATTGCAAATTTGATCTGCATTTGTTAATGTTCCGCGGCTATATGTGACTCCTAACAACTCTTGACCTCGTTTCATTTCCTTTGCAGTGCTTGAACAGCTATGGAAGTGACATCAGCAAATGTCAGTTCTACCTTGACATGCTGAGTGAATGCAGAAGGAACTCTGGATCGGTTTTGGGCGCTTGAAGTCACCGTTAATGGGCTTCTTATTAAGAAATTCTTAAATTCATGGCTCGAAATTTCTCAAGTAGTAGTCTTTATATATGCATTTTGAAGGGCTGCTGCCTATTGTTAAACGTTACGACACTGCTTTGAATAACGTATTGATATCTAAGTGGTGGTTTGTGTATTTGAACTGGTAGATGCTTGAAACTTGATCAAGCTAACTATTGTGTTTGAATCACAATTTCTGTGTATCTAAGTCCTGCTTTTATATCCTTTCTTGTGTTTTGTGTTTGATCGTAAGATATTGGTTGCGTTTTCTAGCCTGTTGATAAATCAGTTCTGACATAATTGATGGATGAAATAACAAAATTGGATGGAGACTTGTATACAATTGTTGCAATTGTGTTTATGTACATATCAATTCTCCAACGCTACAAATCTCATAGAGGTGTTTACAAACCTTCAAGAGGCCGTTTGGCTTAGTTTCTACTAAAAATAGTTTTTCATCCTAAGGTATAGCACACTGATCGATCTTGAAATAAGAGGCTGTTTGGCTTAGTTTCAACTAAAAATAACTTTTCCCTCCTTACAAGGGATGGTAATGGGGTGGGTTTAGGTGGATACCGCTCCACACCCACCCCAAGTAGGGCAGGTATGGAGGAGGGTTAGGTGGGTGGTGAGGTGGGGATGGTTTTGAAAGTGTTACACCGTGGGTAGTGGGGTGGGTGTGGATTTGACTTTATACATGCCTCATACCCGCCCCGCCCCACTAGTTTATGTGAACAACGTTTGATTATGTATAAATCCTATCAAAAAGCCAAATTTGTTTGTAATTTTGTTTAATTTGTTATACTAATAACCACTTAGAGATAGTTTTTCCTTTATTTGACCAAATATTGCGGGTGGTAATTAAATTTGAGTTGAGTTGGTGGATACCCGTTATTAGTGGATATCCACTTGGAGCGGGAATGGTTTTGAATATGTTTACCTGCTGTGGGGATGGGGCAGGATGGGTATAGGAATTTCTTGGTGGATGCGGCCACAAGTTTATGTGAACAACGTTTGATTATGTATAAATCCTATCAAAAAGCCAAATTTGTTCGTAATTTTGTTTAATTTGTTATACTAATAACCACTTAGAGATAATTTTTCCTTTATTTGACCAAATATTGCGGGTGGTAATTAAATTTGAGTTGAGTTGGTGGATACCTGTTATTAGTGGATATCCACTTGGAGCGCGGATGGTTTTGAATATGTTTACCTGCTGTGGGGATGGGGCAGGGATGGGTATAGGAATTTTTTGGTGGATGCTGGCGTGGGTGAGGCACTATCCGCACCCGCTCCGCCTCATTGCCATCCCTACTCCTTACCCCTCTTTCTTCACTTGTTCCTCCCCAAAGAGCTTCTAACAAACTAGAATGGGCTATAAATAGAAGCTTTTTTTTCAAGTTTCCATTTTAGCCCCATTTTGATTTCTTATAAACTCTTTGGGGAGGAAGCAGTGAAGGAGAATAGAGATTTGGGAAAGAAAAACTAATTTTGATAGAAAATAGGACAAACGGCTTCTAAATTCGTTTCTTCTCATAAAATCCTTCAAAAACCTTGGATAGTGACAACTCTATATCCTTAATTAATACTCATTTATATAAACTGGTTTGTCTTAATACGTCAAGTTCATAAAATGAAGTGTGTAAATAGTTATTCTCGTAAGTTAGGGCATGTTTTTTTCAAACAGTAACTCTCATGTACAACCGTCTAACAGTTAGATGACCATTTAAGAGTGACTTTTCGCAACATAGTGGCTATTTTTAGTAATTTAGGGGCTACTTTATACTACTTCAGCGAATTAAATAATGACTTTTTGTAATTTAATGGCTACTTTTATCGGTTCAGGGGTTACATTTTGATGGCTTAGGGTAATTTCACAAAATTGCAATAACTTTTAGAAAGTAACCTCTAAATGGCTAAAAATAGCCCTTAAATTGGCAAAAGTCACCATTATATTGTGTCGTCTAACAGTTAGACGGTTGTACACATGAATTTACGTTTTTCAAATTATCTAGGTAAGTTTCAGTTCAGTTCAAATAAGTTCAGTTTAAATAAGTTCATTTCAGTTCAGTTCTAATAAGTTCAGTTCAATTTTAGTTCAGTCAATTTCAGTCGAAAAGAACTGGCGCTTAATGATAACTCTCAATTTTTGACAACTTTCTCCATCAACTAAGGGTATGTCTGAGTGTTATATATCATTCATAAAACAATATTAAAGATCCGGTTGATAAATAAATAAGTTGTCGGTGTGATTGGTTTGATACTCTCATCCAAATGATATAAAGTTCCAATTAGCAAAGGAGACATTAGAATATTCAGTTGGTTTGAATAATTGTGGTTATTTTCTTGAAGAAAAAGTAACTAATATCTCAACTATCCCAAAGAAAAAAGAAAAAAGAAAAAAAATTGATATTTGACATCAAACGTATTTTTAACCCGGACCTCCTAACCGATGATTAACAGACTGGTGCCGCTGTCCAACTCCTCTAAAGAAACACTCTAGTCTTTACCCGCGAATCAAACACATACTCCCATCAATCAAAGTTGATAGTAGTTGAAGAAGCCAAGCAGTAGTTCTTGTTCTACGAGTAGTAGTTTATTTATTCCCTGGGGAGCACGAAATCCACAAAACTCCTTTCTCTTTCCTCTGACCTCACTTCTCTCATACCTCCATCGTCCGCCATAGCCAACACCACAAGCTTTCTCTTTCCTAGGGTTTCCAATTTCAAACTCCAATCCGATACCAATGAACGAAGAAAACGACCAATACCGTCAAGAGGCGGCTGAAACGGCGACAGCGGCGTCGCCGTCGCTAGGGCAGACGCTGATACCGGTGGTGAACAAACTGCAAGATATTTGCGCGCAATCTGGAGTTTCTGTGCCGATCGATTTGCCGCAGGTGGCGGTCGTTGGCAGCCAAAGTAGCGGCAAATCCAGCGTCATTGAAGCCCTCGTTGGCCGGGATTTCCTCCCCCGTGGTCCCGATGTCGTTACGCGCCGCCCGCTCATGCTCCAGCTTATTCAGACTCATGGCTCCACTGAGGAGTATGGTGAGTTCTTGCATTTGCCTGGGAAGAAGTTCTATGATTTCTCTCTCATCCGTAAGGAGATCCAGGTTGGTTTAGTTTTTCTACTCATTACTATTATTTGTTGCTTTTTTGTTTTTCGTTTTGTTGTTGTACTTTTGGTTTTATGCCTCATAATTTGTAAGTTAGTTGTGTGTTGTGTTTTTGCTGTGGTACCTTTTTTTTCTAAAGAAAGTGCACTTTGGGAGGTGTTTTGGATTGAAGGTCAAAGTACAGAAAGGTTCTGAAAGTGAGAAATTGATCAATTAGCAGATTAGCTGACGAATTGCTGTGTGGACTTGTGAAATTTGGTCTGCTAGATGGAGGGAAGTTGAGAAACAGAGTTAAATGATGAAATTGAGCAATTCCATTAGGGTTCTGGAAGAAATTGAGCAATTCCATTAGTTGTAGTCCTATATACGAAGAATAAAAGTTGAGGTCGGTGAATCAGCAACAATTTTGTTGCTGCAACACTACAAAAAGCACCTATAGATTGAGGAAGATTATTGTACTTGGCGATGCTGGTATCGACTTGATTTAGCTTGGGCATATTTTCCTCCCCACTGTCCAAAGAGAAAAAGGAAAACAAAAACGAAAGATTCCATAACGATGCCGAAGGCTAAATCCCCTGTATATGTGGTAGGCATATATATATATAGAGAGAGAACTCCTGCTGAAGGCATATAAGTTCCCTTGTTAGACAAGTTCTGCCAGTATGCCAAGCCTTAAATCTATATATCTATCTCTCTTATTGTTATCAAAATAAACGATGCTCAACTTCAATGACATTAAACAGAAACCTATTCTTGCAAGCCTTAAGCCCTTAACTTCTGTTTTCTGACCTGAAGATCCTAGTGGAAAATCCAAATGTCCGAATTATATATATATACAACTCCTGGAATCTAACATTACTAGATGAGCATCTTATTAATATGCTCTATAAACCGCACAACATAAGGACATACTGTCTTGGGGGTATACTGAGTCGAGCTGGCTCGGTGAGCCCACAGACCCGGCTCGGTCAAAGCTTGGCTCAGACTCAGTCAAACCGAGTTTTAGCCCTGCCCGAGCCAGCTCAAATGATCACCAAACCATGCCCATGGCTCGTCTCGGTTAGCTCGGTATACTTGAATTTACCCCTAAATCAAGTGGCACCATGCATATTTTTCTATTTACCGTTTCACTCATTTTAAAATATGCATCGATAACTGATAGTTGAATTGAATTATAAACAAAGTATATTGATCTATGTTTATACATGTTGTATAGTGAACCTGAGCTCAAACGAGTCGAGCGCAAACTGAGCCGAGCCCGAGCCTCAAATTTTTTTTGACTCGGTGAGCTTCGAGCCAAGCCCAAGCCAGGGAAAATATCGACCCGAGCTTCGAGTTGGCCTGGCTCGGGCTTGGCTCAGTCGAGTTACACCCCTAGTTCTATTGATCAGGAGAGAGAACCCTTTGTGATATATTTGATTAACCTTTTCTACCCCTTTTCTAAAGTTTCTTTAGTTATGAATTTTTAATACTGTTCTCGTTTGAAATTTACATGGGAAGAAATTGAGATGCTGATGAAGAACATTTGCTGAATGCTATTAGACTAGTTTTAAGCCCTGCATCATGCTTTTTAGACTGTTTCAGGGGATCCAAATGTGAGCTGATTCTTAATTAGGTTTCCGAACTAGCAGCACCCTGATACCCATTACATAACGGGATGTCAAATTTCTTGGTCGTATTGACTTATATATATTGAAAACGATGAATACAAGTGAAAAATTTGGCTGCAATAAAATGGCCAATAAATTTCACACAGCCATAGCCACGACTCATTATGTGACACTTGTACCACTTGCTTTCCTAGTTTTCTTGATGTTACGACCCATCTTGTTCCCGTTCTGAGTGAATTATATCATGACACGCTACTAGATGATAAAATTGTTGGGACAGTGTTGCACACACATAGTGATAGATTAGTAGCTTAGATTTTGGTTGCGCTTGCAGGATATACCTTCTTGATTGTGGAGTAATTGATGTTTCTTTGTTGTCTATGTTGCTTCAAGGCTGAAACTGAGAGAGAAGCAGGAGCAAATAGGGGGATCTCAGATAAAACAATACGCTTAAAGATTTACTCACCAAGTGTTCTTGACATCACTTTGATAGATTTGCCTGGAATAACACGAGTTCCGGTTGGTGACCAGCCCACTGATATTGAAAGACTAATCCGCACAATGATTATGCAATTTATACGCCACCCAAGTTGTATAATATTAGCTGTTACTCCAGCCAATTCCGATTTAGCCAATTCAGATGCTCTTCAGATAGCAGGACAAGCTGACCCTGATGGTAAACATTCCTTCTAATTTGTTTTCCTTTTTGAATTTCTTGTTCAAGAAGAATCAAATATATCTATGTTATTGGGACCTTGCTAGTAGTATCCAGCACAGGTACATGTACTGCCAGTGTTGGACTTGGGCGATCTCCTCAAATATTGCGCCATGGCCATGTTGGAGTTTTGAGTATCCGACATAGGGGCTTGGTGTCAAATGAACAGTGCAAATAACATTGATATGTCTGTTTAATTATTTAATACTAGTATTACAGGAATGTTTTTTTATTTTCCAAACGCGTTTAAGGGTTGAAAGTTCATTTATTTTTCACTTTGTCTCAGCAATGTTCTTTTCTTATTTTCAGGAAGGCGAACAATTGGTGTAATTACAAAGGTCCAGCCAATCACAATTTAATAATTAAAAATCTTTTGTTAGGAATAAAAGCTTGTCATTATCTGTAAAAGTAATAACATTCCTGCCTTGGGGTTTCAGCTGGACATCATGGATAGGGGAACTGATGCACGCAACTTGTTACTTGGGAAGGTTATTCCTCTTCAGCTTGGTTATGTAGGAGTTGTAAACCGTAGCCAAGAGGTGATTCTTTTCTGATCTAAATAGCCATTGCAACCTTTGATTTGTTTCAATAAGATAAGCTGTGGCCTCTTGTATGTTGAAGATGGTGACACAGTTTTGCTTTTTTGAGCAGGATATCATGCTCAACCGCAGCATAAAGGATGCACTTGCTGCTGAGGAAAAATTCTTCCGCAGTCACCCTGTATGATTGCTTTTGCATGTTGCATTCATCAGATGTGTTTGAAGTTTGTTTGGTTTCAATTTCCATATATTTTCCCCTCAGTTTATGGTCATATGGTCTCATTGACAGCCCTTGACATACTGTTGGACAGGTATATATTACTATTCCTGACCGTTGTGGTCTTCCACAGTTGGCAAAGAAATTGAATCAGGTGCAAATCTTGATGTTCTGCTTTGGAGTTCATATTGCTTGTAGAATGGACTTTTTGACCGTGTGCTGTGTGTAGGTTTTGGTGCGACATATCAGAGAATGTCTCCCAGCATTGAAGTCACGCATAAGCTCACAATTAGTCTCTGTAACGAAGGAATATGCCAGCTATGGGGAGATTCCTGAATCAAGAGTAAGCTCTTCTGATTATGGATTGTTATTATTGCTTGGCTTGTTGCTCTACATCCTCTATTGTCCATTGTTGATCTAATAAGAAAGTGGGGTTCTGAACCATATGATGTGATAAAAAAAAAAACTAGTGCCTGTTTTATTTTATTATGGACTGGATTCGTGCTTCAATGGGGTTACTCTACTTCTAAATTTGGTCATCTGCTTGTGATCAACTCATCATTACTCAGCACTCAGCCTACCAAACATGATAGAAAGTGTAAATGACATGATGAATTTGATAGTTTCTCGTGTATGTCTTCTACTCTTATTATTTTCTGATCATAATTGCTTTATGTGGTCATACTCTACAGGCCGGGCAAGGAACTCTTCTTCTAAACATTCTGTCAAAATACTCTGAAGGTAGATTGGCATTTGTACATTCATAGATATTTATAATAATTTCATAACTTACAATTTTGGGTTTTGGTTGTGATCATCATTGCTTTCTTCCTTTCCCTTCACATTATTTGGAGTTGTGTGGATGTATTGCTGATTTTCAATGTCATTCAATTATATATGTCATTCCCTTTAAGACTCATATAACAGTTTGATTTTGGCAGCGTTTTGTTCTCTTGTTGAGGGGAAAAGTGAAGAAATTTCAACTACTGAGCTGTCTGGTGGTGCAAGAATTCACTATATTTTTCAGACTATCTTTGTGGGAAGTCTTGAGGCATGCACTCTACCATCTATATCTACAGTGTCTGAAATATTTAGATGTTCAAATCTTTAATTCAGGTTTCGGTGCCTGTGTCTAGTGCTCTGTGATTCCCCCCCTCCCTTCAAAAAAGGTTCAGGTCATGGAGGCCTTAATTTATAAGCCACTTGCCATCAACGAAGTCATATGATATCACCTTTTATCACTGGGACTCTGGGAGTGTCTTATACCTCTACAATGTTCTTGCAGGAGGTTGATCCATGTGATGGATTATCAGATGAAGATATCCGAACTGCGATTCAGAATGCAAGGGGTCCACGATCAGCTGTATTTGCTGCAGAGGTTAATATCCTTGTTTTCCTGCTCAATGAACCATTGCGTACTGTTTTTATTTTACAAGTCTTAAACACAAATTCATCTCCATCACCAAATTTTTCATACAATAGCTCCNAATACAATAGCTCCATGCTGATAGATGAGAAAGTAGATGAGAAAGTAGAATTCCTAAATACATAAATTGATTTAAACTCCTTTTACTCAATGTTGGATGGATTTTCCTTTTCCCAGTTAAGATACATATGGAGAACTTCTCTTCATTCCTATGTCCCTGTTCTCGGACCCATAAGGGTCTGGTTTATAATGAACTCCAGAGGCAAGGATTGTGGATCTGACTGAGAGTCTGAGATCTAGTCCCTTGATTGTTGTTACTCATCATATATATGGGCATATATAGAACTATACTAGCATATTGAGTAAGCATTTTAGAGATATGCTGCATATCATTTCCTATCGTTTTCTCTGATGAGTTCATATTATGAGATTACAGGTCCCATTTGAACTACTTGTACGAAGGCAAATAGCTCGCTTATTAGACCCTAGCCTTCAGTGTGCAAGGTTTATATACCATGAATTGGTAAAGGTAGGAATCTGCTTTTAAAATGTCCTGAATGCAAAATTTATATTCATTTGTATATGTATACTAGGTTATCCTAATGCTAGAAAGTTTTGATATGGTAAAAAATATTCAGATGAGCCACTGTTGTATGGTCAGTGAGCTGCAACGCTATCCTGTTCTCAGAAAGCGGGTTGATGAAGTTGTAGGCAGATTCTTGAGGGAAAACCTTGATCCTGCAGAGAGCATAATTGGGCACATGATTGAGATGGAGGTATGTGAAACAAGTATAAATGTCTGGGTCAACTTGCATACTACATAATTGGCTCATTTTAATGGTGCAAGTTTTAAGCAAATTATTGGATGTGCTGTGTCCAAGAGTAAAATTTGTTCAAGGGGAAAGTGGCCATGATTCTGGGGCAGTGGTACAAGTCATTATGGGTCTTTATACTGAACTGCACTCTGCCTGTGCTCACCAGAGGCAGGACATCTCCTGGGTATTGTTGTCATTGTTTTGTGCTCTATGTTGCATGGAAACGGGAAATGAGGAAACAGGAAACACGAAACGTCATTTTCAAAAAACTAGGAAACATAAAAGAAGAGAAAATACTACCCGTAATATATTTTCCGTAAAACCCTAAAGTTATCTTATTTATCATCAATAAGGATATATATAAACATGCCTTTATGAGTTAACATAGGCAATGTTTGAAGAGATTAGTAGAAAGTAAATGTAATATTGCAATTTCAGAGGTCAATTAGTAGAGAAATTGTTCTTCCAGCGAATAAGAAGTTTCCTTGAGTTTCCAAGTGTTCAAGTTTCGGAAACGGGAAAAGTGACCTCGGTGGAAGTTTCCCTGCATCAGAGGTTCTGCTAGTATTATGTAAATTATAATTTGTAGGTCAGTCCATCCATAAACAAGTTTGTCGCATTGGCTTTTAAGGTCAAAAGGGACATTTGTCTACGCTTATTATTTGCCTGTGTTCATCAGCAGTGTTGTTTCAAATTTGCCCCTTGAAAATATGAAAAACTTTGGAACCTATCTATCTATCTATCAAATGTCAGTCCCAATGCCGCTTAAATCCCACCAAAATGTTAGAAACATGGCTTGTACAATATAATATCAACTATGCCAATTACAAACAAACACTAATATATACACAAAACACACACACACACACAAAAAAAAAAAAAAGGAAAAAAAAAACTGAACAAGGCGGGTATAGTCTATCAACTATACCTATTACAATGCACTGAACATAAATCTATTAAATTATACTCAAACAAGCAAAGATGGTAGTTGCTGAATATAAAAATCAAACCATTGACATAAAATCTAGTGAATTTTATCTTATTACACCGTGTATAGCACAGATTCATATTAGTGCTTTGAAATAGTTAATATAAAGTGTTAAGTGAAACCATACTTTATTAACATCTCTTTGTTGCATATATCTTGAGCTCCACAGACCTTGGTAATGACAGGACACATCCCTTTTTTTTTTTTTTTTTGGTTGTTGTTACATAAGCCCCTCTTGCAAACATTTGAAGATGTAAATTTTCTCATAATTGGTTGGTTCAGATTTTAAGTCAAGCGTACTATTCTCTAAGAAATAGGTGAACAGCAGCTCATTCATTTTAAAGATGAGTAAGGGATGCTGCTGAGCATAATTATATCAGTTCCCTGCATGAAAAAGGCGTCTTCTTTATAATTCCAAGATTGGAAGGATTTGAGCAGTTTCTCTCGTTCTCTGATATCCTAAGTAAATTATAGACCGTGTGACTTGTACATATCTTGACAGTGCCAGCTGTGTATGTCGATCTCAGTTATAATTTGGGGGCATAGTTGGTTGTTGCTCAGGCTCTGACGCACTATCCTCTTTTTCCATACTCTAGCTTTTTTTTTTTTTTTTTTTTNTTATGGAAATTCATCTACTTTCATCTATCGACGCTAGAAGAGACATTCAATTGTTTTCTCTTTTTATTTTTGGTGGTCTGCAGACAGATTACATTAACACTTCCCACCCAAACTTTATTGGGGGAAGCAGAGCACTAGAGTTTGCACAGCAGCAAATCAGGACATCAACAGCAATTGTGCCAGTTTCTAGACAAAGGGTATTTTAACTACTTCAAGTTTTAAGATAGAATCACTGTGGATCTTAATTCTTCTGCATGCATATTCACTACAGTTTTGGATCAGGATGGTGCAGAGTCTGATATAATGCAAGCTTCTGAAAGGAATTCTAGATCTAGACCTATCGTTGGAAGGTCACCGGCAAATGGCTTTATCAGGTCACCAGCTAATGGAGTGATCACAGATCAGGTATGATGATGCATTTTCGTGTTCATTGTGTTTCTCTGCTCAAAGGTTTTGGCTCCCTTGTGTCTCTGAGCCTGAGCAAGAATGTTATTTTTGCTCTTCAAGGAACAAGCTGATCTCATTCTAACTATAAAAATCTGTTTCAATACATAGGGAGCTCGAGCAAATACAGATACAGAGAGAAATCGACCAGCTGGTAAATCTTTCACCCTTTTGTGTAATGAAGGTCCTTTTGCAGTGTTTGTCTCTCCTCCCTTTGGTCCTTGTTATGAAGCCAAGTCTTTTACTATCGATGTTACATGTTAGTTATGATGAATCCAAGACACTTACAAAATATGCTTATAAATGGCAGTGTTGCTAATTTAAATGGATTTGGCAAGTTGACCATAAACAAAAAAAAAAAAAAAAAAAATACAGATAGGCCACACTTTTGGTATATGGATGCTAGTTTCCTTGACAGCGAATTGCATGTTCATACTCTAGCGTAAACTGTTTCTCTGTTAGAAATATCACGGAGAATTAACAAATTGCAGGCCAAGCCCATACACAAAAGCCATGTGGGTTTATACTCTAAAACCGGTTGCTATCATCTGGAGTAGCCAATTTAGATTATTAACTAGAGATTTTTATATCATAATTCTTCAACGTGGGACTATCAACTTTTAATGACTCATGCATGTTTCTAAAAAACTTCTCATGTGTTAGCTTATACGCTTCCCTTTCAACTGAAACAGGCTGATAAAAGCATCATCCGTATTAAGTGCACTGAAGGTCTGTTCATAAAATCTTTCTAGAAGATCACCAATAGGTCCCAGGGAAGAGCCCAACACATGTGTTCTCTTAGACTCTGCAAAAGTGCAAGCCAGGTTGCTCTCTCTGGTGCCACTTAACAAGAGCATAACTAACAAAAGATAATTAATGCTGATAGACAAACCCACATAACAAAGACAATAGTGAGATTATTAGCAGGTTTCAGATTTATGGGCAGTAGAGTTGTTTGTGTAGCGTGGAGAATCACAGCTAACAGGCAGTTGCTGCAACAACTCTTATAGCTAATGCTCGAAAAAAAAAAAAACCATAGGCACATTGGTATCAAAGCCTGACTTTTGTCTGGTGGCAAACTTGGTCATAAAGGTGGACTTCTCTCTGGTGTAACCTTAGTGCCAATTTTGTAAGAGGTCCACTCTGTAAATTTACTATGGTACTAGAGCCAATATCAAATTGATGTATACGTTTGTAAAGATTGATCAACTCTGCAGTATACACTCCAGCTTCAAATATCTCTTTTTTCATGTGACCATGTAGTTCATGTTAACTTTTAATTCTAGAGGATCTAGGTCATATCTCTTATTGCAGTAAGTGGATACAGTGATACAAGTTCAAATGCCCCATGCTACAGTTAGACTAATATTATTGAAGTAGTTCTTTATGTACAATTTGTTTAAACTCACCTTAAGCTGTAGACATAGGTTCAAATACCTAATCCCCATTTTAGGAGAGAAAAGAGGCAGGGAGAAGGAACAAGAGAGGGTCGGGCTCTAAGCTTTTTGTACTGGTGAATGAACTATGATTGTCTGTGACATCTGGGTTAGGATGAGTCAACAATTACGACTGCAGTGGGAAACCTTCAAAGACGACATGCCTTGGCTTCATTATATGAATTTGAAACTATTACCTATGTTTAAGTGATTGTGGCTTGAAAAAGTTACCTGCTGCAAAATAATTTCCATTTGATGGTGAGCCCCTCTCTCCAAAATGCGTACTGTCGTAGGTCTCTAGCTGGTTGGAAATAGTTACTCAAACTTGTCAGATTCTGTTAACATCTGTAGTATATTGTCTGGGAGTGTTCACCTTGCTGAAAACTTTCGTGCATTTGTGTATTGATCTGTAAATACAGCTAGCTCCACCTGGGGTATCCCATCTCTCTTCAGTGCGCCGGAGAGCCGTTCTTCAGCACGAGAGCCTTCAAGAAGCAATGCACACAGGGAACCAGCGTACAGCATTGAACATGCCTCATCTATAATTCATTTGCGAGAGGTGCAGTTGCGATGCAGCATCAGTGAATTCAAAAGCTATTTTATTAAATGCTCTTTAGTGTCAAATATTTTAGTATCAAATATTTTGTCTAACATCCTTGCTCTACTTTGTGATAGCCTCCGGAAATTTTGAGACATTCGGAAACCCCTTCAGAGCGAGAGGCTACTGAAATAGCCGCTACTAAAATGCTACTGTCTTCATATTTTGACATAGTGAGGAAAATTATTGAGGATTCAGTGCCCAAAGCTATCATGCACTTCTTGGTTAGTTCCAAAGAATCACTGCTTGCTTTTTTTTTTTTTTTAAATAATATTTTTTCATTATGAGAGTTTCTGTACAAAAGAAAGTTGTTAAGATACCAATTACTTTTAATCGTCAGATTCTTGACATTCCCATTTGAACTCATATCAGGTCAACCACGCAAAGCGTGAGCTGCACAATGTGTTAATTCAGAAACTTTACAGGTGGAGTATAACACTGCCTTCTTTGCATTACTTATGCGATAGCAATTTGGTGTACTTCAGAATTCTCTTGTGCTGGTCATCCAGTAGATCAAGATGTCAACATTACTGAGAACTCATGTTACTCTTTTGGTTGTTAAACAGAGAAAACCTATTTGAAGAGATGCTACAGGAACCTGGAGAGGTGGCAGTTAAGAGAAAGCATGCCCGAGAGACTCTTAAAGTGCTTCAACAGGCTTTCCAGGTGAGTGTTTTCTACTTCTATTGCCATTTCATGCGTGATGTAATTGTGTCTTATTGGGGGTGCATTGGCGCAAAGGCTCATCTATAACGCATTATAAAGGATGCACATTAGTTCTTCTAATAACAATTTTAACAAGAATTCAGGTAGTGAAATAGGCACATTTGTAAGTAATTTGTGGTTCTAAAGACATTTAGGTTTACCTTGCAATGACAGGTGACAACTATTTGAGGCCCATCTTTCCCAACAGCTTCTAATAAGGCAAAATGGGGCGAGAAATAGAAACTTTATTTTGGCTTCTTAGAAGCTCTTGGGGGTGGGCAAAGTGAAGGATGAAGAGAGAGAGAGGAGGAATGATTTGTGAAGGAGAAGCTCAAAATCTTAGAAACTAGGCCAAACGGCCAGTGTCAAGCATATTATTACTGTCACTATATTGTGATCTGTGCACATTTTCTAGTGTGTTTGATTGATCAATCAAACATTATTTACATGCACTTTTCATAAGTGGACATTAGATGGCATTGGTGCTACATCATCTTCAATTCCTTTGCCAACTTATTGCTTATCTATGTGTCTTATTCTCCACCCTCTGGCATAATTATTTGAGTACAGACTCATTTCAAGTTTGCTGCCTCCCAATTTTGATGTTTGTTACTCCATTCATTTGTAGACATTGGATGAATTACCTCTTGAAGCTGAGACTGTTGAAAGAGGTTACAGCTTGGTTACTGACTCAATCGGGTTACCGAGGACTCAGGGGCTTCCTCCTACATCCTCTTATGGCACAAGCATATTCACCAACTGATATTTATATCAGTGGTCAGGTTGAATATCTGCCACGTGAATTTCTGCGTCAGTTTTCTATTATCAACATGTTGCAGAGTTTGAGCAAACGGAAAAAAAAATAATTATATGAACAAGAAATTGCGGATTGCTTCTGAGCTCGCAGTGTCCTGAATCCGAGGTTCTCTGGATTGTAGAGGCTTGACCGAGAAAGAATACCGTTGCGTCCGTTGAATCATAGATTTTGGTACATATTTGATTCTTTGTTTACCATTCTTATTGAATTGGGAAAGCAATAAGTTTGTAATTTTTCAACAGTGCTTTTCTTTCTGTCTTTCATCAACGCTTTCAACCTTCAATTCTTTTTGGAATCTCCTATTATGGAAATACAGCTTTCTCATCCTGTTCTGTTTTTCCTGTGTTTTTCACCTTTTCCGATCTTTCTGTATTTTTGTGTTTGTCATCTACGTATCATCGTGAAGATGTAAACCATAGTGAAGCCAACTGAGAAAAAGCTTCAAAGAACTTTTAGGTGGTAGTATTTATTTGGATGTAAAGGTAGTTAAAATGTGACGAGTATTTTGTAATTGTAGCCATGCTCGTAGCTACTCATAGAAGATGTAGTTGTTTGGTAGGTTGTTAACATCATTACTTCTAGTCATGAAATGATGATTACATTGGTTATATTAGAGCAATGGTGAATTGGTGATTACATTGATTGATGTTATCAATTACACCTCTCTCCTTTGTCATCTCTTTTTCATCCGTACCTCCACTTATTAAATTGATAAATTACATTGTAATGACAGTTACATTGAAGTAAACAAGCTCTGAATGTAATTGTCATTACAATGTAATGGTATCATTCTAGTAAGTGGATGTACGGATGAAATGTTTTAAGTTAATTTTGTGATTGGATATGTGATTTATGCTGCATTACGCTTGTTTGTAATTGGTAACTAGTGTCTACATAAGTGAAAAAAACAAAAAACTTTTATGGTTGCTTTTCATAGATTTCCAAGACTTGTTGGCATTAAAAGGATGAAAGCACATCATAAAAAAATAAAAATAAAAAAATAAATAATGAAATAAAAGGATGAAAGCAGTATTAAGATGTAGATTGAGAAATTAGATAATAAGATTGGCCTAATGCGACTATGCGAGTTGATGACTACAGATTTCTTTCATATCTTACCAATCTGAGGATAATAGTTTTGCACATTAAAACAGCATTAAANCACACCACAAAACGATACATTTTTATATAAAACTGAAAATGCTTGACGTTACAATACAAGTCCATAGAAAATACAGGAGCTGACAGACAGCAAATCCTGAGACAAACAACGATGATAGTAGTGCTACATGCATCGCATCTTTTATTCCACACACTTTCAACATATTTAGAGAACCATCTAAGGCCATAAGTGAGATGCAACATTGAAGGGTCCCTAGAAACACCACATTTCTTGTAGCATGACAAAATGTAGTGAATTTAAGGGCTTCAATGTAGACACACACAACCCCAACACACAACCTTGTTGATTCTTGCAGCATTTTAAGCTTACTTAAGGATAACGACTCCATCGGAGCCAGGAATCTCGCACTTGCAACCATTTCCACAGTCAATGAACACTTTCCCGGCATCAGGGCCTTCAGTTTTGGTGATGGTGCAAGCATAGCCTTCTGGGCAGTCACAGTATGCGCCATCAGTCGCAACTACCTGCTTCTCGCTTGCTGATCCCTCAGATTTCGGCTTCTCGTCCCTGCATTTTTTTTTTTTTTTTTTTGGTTTTCCCAAAGAAGTTCAATATTGTAACCAAATACATAAAACCATAGCCTTAATGAATCAACATAGTTGATCTTTGGCTTAATATCACAGTTTTATGGTAATTTCTTCAATATGTAACAAATACTAGAAGCATATCAGAAAACATATAGGGGAAGGAAGTAAATTACGTGATGCAAACACAGCTTTCAGGGCCTTCATTGTCACAGTTGTAGTATGGCTTGGCATCGGGTGCAGGGGCTTCAATTTTCCTTATCACGCAACTCCACCCTGGTCCACACTTGCAATATGCTTTGCTATTTGCCGGACTTTAAAAAAAAACAGAAAAGAAAATTGACACATTTTCAAATTACAATCAGATACTAGTAGATAATCTGATGCTACTGAATGATTGAATAAGAAAACAAAATAAATGTGATTCACATTATATGACTAGAAGAGAGCAGTTGACTTAAAGCAGTTCACAACTGGAGTTATTGGATCATGTGGAGGCCCAAATTTCTTTTTGACTCGGGCCGAAATGGTTAACCCACAACGGTTTTAAGCTTAGACCCGTTATTCTCAAGGGTTAGGGATATTTTCAACCTTGCGTTGGTGTGTTCATTTAAACTAAAAGTATTTAAACTCAACTGAATGGATATAGAATGTGAGAGAAAAAAATATGTTATTGACATGAACTGAATTAAAATGAGACTAAATTTATAAGGTGAAATGAATATACAGTTGAATTTAATTTTATAAGTCAGTAATGGAATGAGAGTAGAATATACTCAAAGTGAGGTTGACATGAAACACAATATCATATAGTTATAACGGATTGTCATGGTTTGACAATTAATCGATGAAGAGGGGAAACCCTACAGTGCTAAAGTTATTACCAAGGGGGAAAATATAAGTAGGTACTCAATTATTTTCAATAGAAAAATACAATTCTAAAATTGAAAAAGGTATGGCAATAATCCCTGATTCGTCAATTAGCATCACTATCTCTGGGTGGTTTAGTTCATATGATCGTGGTAGAAGATAATAATCAAGAGGTTCATGCCACAAAAGGAAACTAATACCTCATTTACAAAAACCAACAACCATAATAATCACTCTAATGACAACTTTGGACACGAAATAGCTTCAACAAAAACAGACAAATATGCAAATACAAATTTCAACAAATTTATAGGCTCGGTTTGGTCCAGGAAATAAACAAATTTCCAAAACCAAACCGAGCCTTATTCATGAGTTTTTTCTAGCTACAACTACAGCTACAGCTACAACGAAAACGAACACAACAACATTATTAACATACCCGCAAGATTCACCGGATGGGCAGCAACTCTTGGAATCTTGGCCTTCCATTGTCTCCTTTTTTCCTGCTTAGCAGATCTGATAATAATTTCGATTGGTTTGTGATTTTTCTTAGTTTACATATCTGGGCTTGTGTTTTGCAGGGAAAGCTATGGACATTGCTCTCTTTATATAGCTCAACAAATTGATATGGGCACCCCTAAAGTTCCAACTCCAGGAGAGAGAGAAAAAAAAAATAAATAAATAAATAAAAAGAAAACTCTCACCTGGGGCGCTTCCATAATACTCTCCCCCACCAACACAGAGTGGTCCCCCCTCCCAATTTGCTATAGTATTAATATGTTCTTGTCATTTTCATGTAAAAAAAATATCTTAAACACTCCGAATAATTTAATAATGATAATAATTAGCTGACTTTTAACGGAATTTATGAGTTACAGTTCGTTTTTTTTTTTTTAAAGGTAAGAAAAGCGATTAAAAAACCTTTCTTTCGAAGGATGCTCCGATCGTATCAAAAAATACAATTTTTTTCATGTCTTATATGTTTTCGCTTATTAATGTTATTTATTATTAGTTGAGTGTTCATTTCAGACAAGTGGAATTTGATATACTCCGGTGCTCTATGCTCTTTGTGTCTATTTGGTTTAATAAAATAACTCAATTATTCTCACCAAAAATTAAAAAATAAAAATAAAAGAAGCTCAATTATTAAAAATTAATACTCCTTCCGTTTTCAATTGAGTTGACGCTTGGCTTTACGCAACTTATGTTGCAAGTGAGTTTTCATTGGGGGAAAAAAATATATTATAGTATGAGTAGTTGTCAAGGAAGTAAGACTGACTATGATAAATTGCTAAACAGATTAGGGATAACTTGATAAGTACAGTATAAGACTAGACAAATCATATTTTAGTCCTAATTTATTACTTAGTTTCATTGCGATTATCCTAATTGCTTTATCTATATCCTTCAAGAATCAATTTTAATCATTAAATTAATAATCCTAATCACTTTGTTTTTATGACAATTTAGAGGTTCATAAAGTAAAAAAAAAAAAAAAAAAAAAAAAGGACCAAAAAAAAAAGAAACGATGTCTACGTGTATTGCAGAATTGCAGTATCGTATTGTAATTTGCAAGAAAGAAGAGCTGACATGTGACAGTGAGCTGATAAGGACAGCGAAGTGGTGTGCCCCAAGTAATTTTGCTTAAAAGCTTTATATAAGCTTAAATCTTCATCATCTTCAACAACTAACCACTAGACATCAAAACGCGTTTTTTCTGTTCTTTTATTTAATCACTGATGTCGGAGACGTTTCGCCGCTCAAAGAGACACTTTTGTGTTTTGTCGAGCCATTGCATCTGTCTCCTTTCCAACTTGGGAATATCATATTGGAAAATTTGATATCAACAATCCAACCTTTGGGTGGTTCAACAAAAATAATCCCACATTCAAAAATTGACAAGAATAATCCCACATTTACCTTTGTCCCACAATAATGGGTAAAGTGACATTTCCGTTAACTCCAAATTACAGAAATTATAATGTGGCAGGGGTTAAAGAGCAAATGATTCAATGACATTAGTAAAGAACCCTTACCACGCCATCATTTTCTTAATTGGGAGTTAACAAAAAGGTCACTTGCCCCATTATTGTGGGACGAAAGTAAATGTGGGATTATTCTTGTCAATTTTTGAATGTGAGATTATTTTTATTGGATCGCTCAAATGTTGGATTATTGGCATCAAATTTTCTTATAATATTCAACGGAACTGTTCACATTATCGCAATGCACACACTGAAACGCAGTGGAAGGTAAAGAAACGTTTCGACTGCCAAAAAAATATTGCAATAATTCCGGTGTACAGCCAATAGCCATATGCCCATAGGCCCCACGTACGCAACATGGTTTATATTGAAACGGACTAGTATTATATTTTTATTTTTTATTTTAAGTAAAAACGTTTCTAAAAGGGGGGAAAACAAACGTTCCTTTACCAAAACGCTATTCATAAATCTAATGCTAAATCATTGACTCATAATCTTTTTATCCAATATGTGTAATTTGTTGAGACTTTAGTGAAGATTATTCTTTTAGTGTTGACACCTTAATTAATACTCTTCCATGTAGAGCTTTTCTTCTGCTTTTTTTTTTTTTTTTTTTAGTTTAAATATTGTGTGGTCTTGTACAATCTGTTGCTAATTATAATAAGGGATTTTGTAATTTGTGACTAAATTTTGAGTTTGAAAATGATTGTTGATCATTAGGATTTAGGAGTCGCTTAGCAATGTGTCTAGGATATCATTAACAAATTAGCAAGTTATTATTATTTGAATTGTTAGCTTATGAATTTATATTTGCATTAGTTTGTATTTATGATAGAAGAAAATCATGAACTAACTTTCAATAACCCTTAAAAAAAAAAAATCGTTATATGATATAAGCATAAGTCGTAAGTTGTTTATCCGTAAATAAACACATAGTACTATTTTGTAAAATATAGACTAAAATAGGAAAAATTGGCGTAAACCAATCCCAAGTTTGGGCGTTCGATAAAAAATAATCTTAAATTTCAATGTGCCTAAAATAATCTCAAGTTTTGAGTTTTGTTCCAAAAACGGTTCAATCGTTGACAACATTATTGTTCAGTCAATTGTTAATGTGCCATGTTTTTGTTTGCCTTTAATTTAGTAGAGAATATGACGTTGTGTTCTTCACAGCCCCATGCTGTAAATCTCTTTCACGCTCAAAATCCCAAATAAAATTTGACGAGACAGTAATATAGTCAACAACGAGACCGTTGTCACATCAAGAATCAAAACTCGTGATTAATTCTACCGCAATAAAATTTGAAATTATTTTTAGTTGAACGCCCAAAATTAATTTTATTATACAGCGAATTTCCCTTAAAATAATTATGTGCCACGACATCGGCACATGCTATATGTGATACTACAAGTTGGTATTCTCCGGCTTTGAAGAACAGAATCAATAAAGAAAAGCACAAGTTGTTGACGGACTGCCCAGTGCGGAAATGATGGGCCAATTCAGAGAATAAGGGCCGGCCTATTTTTTTTCTTTTTTTTTGTTTATTTCAATCTTTTCTTTTTGATAAAAGTCCAATAGAGATGCTGCGTTTCCCAAGCAAACGAACGAAACAGGTTTCGCTGATCCTCAACGTTTCTTATTTTAGCCTAAATAATCTTCAAACTCTAAAAACTCTCTCTCTTTTCTTTTTCATATTTTTCCGCCTCACCCTCAAACCTCAAACAAGAAGGCGGTTCGCCCTTGTGCTTCTGCAACAGCATCTCACAAATTTCCCGGCGCCGGCGAATTTTTTCGGTGATTTCCGACAGGTAAATTCCGCTAAAACCCTAAATCCCCAAATATCAACATTTATTTAGTAATTACTTCGAATCTGTGTGATATACTATAGTTTAAATTGCTTCATATTATAGCTAGTTACAGCTTTAGGAAATTTTGAGATGGGAAATTATGATACTGAGTAGTATTGATTTTCACTTCTGAGACACAGGTATGGTGTTTCGTGAATTTTTAGCGTCATTGTTTGGTTCAATTTCATAATTTGGACCCATTCCCTGCATTTTTTTTTTGCTTTGATTATTTTGGGGAATTTATGAATCTTATGTACTTATCATGATAAAAAGGAGATATCATTAGAATAAGTTGATAAGGATCATTGAATCTCTGCAGATTCGTGGTGAATTATGAGAAGTGGGTGCTCTTGATTAATTACCTGATATTTTTCTTTTATTTTTATGTCATATGTGATACAGATTGACAGTATGTCTCTGGATTCTGATAAATGGGGATGGAAACAAGTGACCGTAGTAGGGGAATATCATAGAGGAAGTAGTACAAAGAAGTGGAAATGCAAACATTGTCATCAGCGTTATAACGGTTCCTATTCCCGTGTTAGAGCCCACCTTCTAGGGTTTTATGGCTGGGGTGTCAAATCTTGTGATGCAATTGATGCATCTACAAGAGAAGGATTCAGGCTATTAGATGAGGACGAGCTTGCTAGGAGGCTGGCCAAACAAAAGACTTTATCTTCGATTGGGAATACTATTAAGAAGTCTTCTCAGCCAAAGCAAAAGACTAACCATCAAGAGTTACCACCACATATTTTCTCAGCCTCGACGAGAACTATAGCTAAGGAGGATGTGGACGAAACTGTGGCAAGGTTCTTTTTGGGAGATGGAGTGGATGTTGATGTTCTAAATTCATCTTACTTTCGACAAATGGTTAATGCACTAGGCATCTCTGGCCCCCGTTATGAGCTCCCAGCGGTAGACCAGTTATCCGGTTCTTTGCTTGATAAAGAGAAAGTGAGGCTTGAGAAAGGCTTGGCTGTAGCTAGAGATTCCTGGCCTTACACAGGCTGCACCATACTCTGTGTGAACCATCTAGATGGCTCACTTGGTTGCTTCTGTGTTAACTTCTTTGTTGCGAGTCCAAGAGGTGTCACGTTCCTTAAAGAGGTTGATATCATCGAGGGAGATGGACCAGACAATCAGTTCATCAACGAACTTGCTACTGCAATCACAGAGGTTGGCCCCTCGAACGTGGTCCAGGTTATTACCCATCTAAATGGTCAGGCAAGTGATGCTTTTGAATCAGTCATATTGTCTAAGTTCCCTCATATCTTTTGGTCCCATTGTTCATCCCATTCTATCCTTCTGTTGATGGAGGAGATTGCTGACCTTGATGGGATGAAATCTGTAGTTTCGTGTGCTAGAGACATTGAGCAGTGTGTTTCAGCATTTCGAACCTCTTCTTTCTGCCTCAACAATGATATTCTAAACGGATCCTTGGACCCCGTTTCTCAAAAGTTTGCACCTTCCTATTCTTTGGTTAGAAGAATTTTGGAAAACAAGGCGACTTTGTGTGATGTAGTTATTACGAAAGAGTGGAAACAATGGAGGACTAACAATGTTTCTGAAAGTGACGGGGTTGATATTGAAGCTGTTATATCAAGGGGTGACTTTTGGGATAGTTGCCGAGTGATGCTAGAAGTATATGAACCATTTGTGAGACTCCTTATCTCTTTCGATGAAGATATTAAATCTGTCATGGGCAGTGTGTACAATTGGCGAATTCTGTCGCTTGAAGCCTTAAGGAACAAAAACATCAATGACGTATTGTTGAATCAATTAGAATCACTAGTAGAAAAGAGATGGGATAAGCTATTTTCTCCTCTTCATGGGGCGGCTTATATATTACACCCTAAATATCAAGGGAAAGGCCAAAGCAAGGATAAATCTTTGATGAGGGCTTGGATTGCCACCCTTGAGAGATATGAGCTTGATGTCGAGGCACGAAGAGTGCTAAGAGAAGAGCTAGGTAGCTACTGGAGAGTAGAAGGATCATTTGGGGAAAGAGATGCTGTTGAATGTAGGGATAAAATGGAACCTGTTACTTGGTGGGAGAATTTTGGGTTCGAAACACCATGTCTTCAGAGTTTGGCAATCAAGATTCTGAGTCAGATTCCGAGTTCAGTGATCATATGTGAAGAAAGCTGGCATTGTGATAACATGCCATGTAAAGAGGCGGTACAGAGGTTTGGATTGGGTTCGGAAAGAGCTAAAGACTTTGTATTTGTAAGGAACAATCTGAGGCTTCAGAGTCTCAGGAACAGGAAGGTTGGTTATCAGTTTAGTTCAGGGGATCGGATGTTATGTCAAAGGGTCTGAGTCATCTTTAAGGATATTTCTTTGTTATCAGTATAAATTTGTTAATCCATTTGAAGCCGGAGCAATTGTTTTCCATGAAAATTGTCGCAATCTTTTCTTATAATTTGTTGAAGATCAGCTGGTTTCCGAATTATTGAAGTCAGAGACTAAGAATGTAAATATGTGAAAGGCAAGTACTATTTTTTTTATTTTTTTTTTTCCAGTTCTTTCCTAATGTAAGTGCAATGTAAATTAACTATATTCGAGATATAATGCTGATATCGTCAGTGCTTGCGATTTCTTGAATTCTTGTATACAGGTTGGTTGCATGGCTGAGCTTTATGCTGAACTTCCACAATTTGAAGCTTTTTCTAGCTCTCAAAGTCACTTGATGTACACTCCATATGAAAAGCTTTTGGCTATGAAACGAGAAGATGTGATATCCTCATTCCAGATATAATGCTCTGCTATCAGTGCATGCAATTTCTTGAATTCTTGTATACAGGTTGGTTGCATAGCTGAGCTTTATACGGAACTGCCGCAATTTGAAGCTTTTTCTGGCTCTCAAATCACTTGATGTACACTCCATATGAAAAGCTTTTGGTTATGAAACGAGATGTTGATATCCTCATTTAACATAACATATATAGCATGATAAATGTACAAAAGTTTGTGTTTGCTTAATGAATGAAGTTCTGATTTTTGGATAGGAATTGTATTAGTGACATCATTCAGCATAATATCAGTGAATTGGTAAATTAACAGGAATTTGTGGAATGGTGCTGTTCTATCTATATGTTGCAATTAACAGGAATTCTCCTCTTTTTCTTTGTGTTATTTATTGACTCAAAATTTTGATTACTAGTTTAAGCTGGTGTCCATGTTGGCGGCCAGGAGCTGAGTTGCTCATGAAATGTTAACACATGACTCGGTTGGAAGCTCGACTTGGATCATTTTATTAAATGAACGAGCCAAGTAAGCATGCTCCGATAAATCAATTATGGAAAATGCATTCAATACAAACATTTTTTACTAGTAGTATTACAATACAGTGAACAAACATTACAAACAACAATAAACGGCATAATCAATGCTTATAATCATCCCGATCATGAAACATGAAACGCCAAATAGTATAGAAATTACAATATGACGATACAAAGACAAGTGATACTGCTGCTGCAAATGATCCCCATACATACAGCTAGCATAACATTTATTCTTGATTACTTAAGTATGGTTTGATTTTAGTGCTTAAGCACAGCACTTGCAGGCATTTCCACAGTCGAAGACGACTTTGCCAGCATCAGGACCTTCAGTTTTGGTGATAGTACACGCATATCCTGGGCCGCATTCACAGCATGCCCCTTCTGTCTCCACCACCTGCTTCCCTCCTACCTCCTCCCCTTGCTGCTTCTCCTCCCTGCAATTCATATAGGCAATGTCACTGTTTTAATCCAACTTTTGCAACACCTATATATATATATATGTAGATTTTAACTTCTGCTGTAGCATTTGAGATGATATATTGGGAACGAAGTGCCACTTTAATTAGCCATGACCAGCCAGAAGATGAGTTGTTGAATTGAACTAAACTGAAGGCAGCCATGAAAACTAACGCTGAAATGATAACTAAGATGGCGTGATTAAGAAAATGGAAGTGAATGGTGAATTACGTGATGCAGACACAGTCAGGGGTGCTACAGTTGTAGAATGGCTTGAGATCATCAGCACCAGCTGCAGGGGCTTCAATCTTTGTTATCACACACGTCCACCCAGGCCCACACTTGCAGCATGCATCGCTGTTAGTAAACAACGAACACAATGTTTTTGCTTTGTTAGCTAAGGGAGATCAGATCAAATCAGCTTATATATATATATATACCAACAATCTGCTAAAAGTTTGTTGAAATAATTAAAAATAGATACTGTAGTTACGTTATTATCTAGAATCAAAACAAATAGAAGAGCTATATATGTATGAAAAATAACTGCGTACCCACAAGAAACACCGGGTGGGCAACAACAGTTGGAGAACTTTCCTTCCATGATATTTTCCTTGAGCTAATCACTTTCTTCACTAATCACTTACTTAGGAGTACTAATATTATTCTCTCTTGCCTTTGTGTGGTTGATTTGGTGGAGGGTAATGCCGCAATGGATCTCTTTATATAGGTGCACGAAGAGCAAATACCCCTCTCTTAATGATTTATTAAACTATTAATAATCCTTAATTATTATTGGTTTGATTAAATAGGAACTTGCAAATTATACATTTCATAAGTCAATCATTCTCCATCAAAAAAGAAAAAAAAAACCATATATGGTCATTGTTTCTTCTTTTTCTTTTCTCTTTTGATAGCAGTATTTGTTAGAGAATGCAAATAAGTTATTTATTTTGAATTGATAAACGATGACTGATTCTATATTAACATAATGTATCTCCACCATGGATTTGAAACGCATAGGCATAGGCAAAAAAAGAAAAAAAAAAAAAAAAAAAAACGGGACCTTAAAACACCACATTGGGTGAAATTAACATGTTTATTTTGGCGTTTCTCAAGGTGAAGTCAAATGCTAGATAAGATTATCCGGTACATGCGAAACGTATTGAATGAAACAAAACGTTTCACCGCCATCTTAGCGTTTCATCTTGTAATACAGTATTTCTATATTCGTGGAGACAGATTGGTACGATATACTAGACTAGTGGAAACTGGAATCGTCGTGCGGGCACCGACTAGCGCGCTTGAAGTGGAAACGTTTCTTTGGAATATCTTTATTATTATAATGCTATGGCTTGAAACGTTTTTTTTCTTCACATGACAAGCAATGAAGAACACTAATAAAGAAACGGTTTTGGATTCCTGAACTCTTAGTTAAGTATGCTGGACGCACATATGGTCATCATGTTTGGCGCAAGTAGCTCTTTTTATTGGCTTTTTTTAAATCTTACAAATCTGATAGTAGGAATATATAAGATATTTGCTTCAACACTTCAACAAGTGTGGACTTGTTCTTGTCGAGTATTTGCTTTGAATCTTTGCTAGCTAGTAGTACTAGATATCTACTACTTCATCCGTTTACTAATAAAGGTTACGCTTGACTTTTTAAGCCATTTTTGACTCAATGCTACACTTCATATTTTTGGACAATAAAATCCCCAAATTTGACAAAAATATCCACTTACATACCCTTCATGTATAAAGTGTCACAATTATATTTTTTAAGGGTACTTGGGTAACTTTATATCCTTCCAAAGTGAGGAGATGAATAATGTCGCGTAACCTTCATTAGTGAACGGAGGTAGTATCATTCTTTGAGTGTGTGCATAATTGCAATTTGAATTCAAAGAAGTGTTTGTTAGTAATTTAGAACATGAAAAAAGGATGTTATTTTGGTTGGTTTTGATCCTTTGGTGAATGTACAGGAGTTGGAATTAAATCATTTTATTTTATTATTATTTTTTTTTTTTAGATGTAAGGAGGACCACTCCTAAGCCGGCCCATCTCGGGATAATGGCCCATAAGATAATGGCCACACAGTTGGGGAAGGGGGTAAAGGGGTAAGGGAAATCTCAAATGCCCATAGTGGAATTCGAACCCTGGTGGTGAGGGAAAACCATGCATCAAGGTTCTTATCACTATGACCAACCTATGTTGGTTAAATGATCTAATAAACAATATAGTTTGCTGTATGAAACGGAAACAAACATATTTGAGTTGATTACATTTAGATCAGGGATAGTAGTTCGTTAACCCATCAATTATCATACTTGTGGAGACGTTATAGAGGATTCATGTGTGGATATGCATTGATGGATTCCTGTAAATTGAGATCATGACATAATGAATACTTCTCCACTTGTGTATATGTGTTTTGCCTTGATTCATTGTTTTCCATGTTCCTGTCTTATTTCCAATTTAGGGGTCTCTCTTATGCTCTACTAGTTATAGAATAGTACGTGTAAACTGGTCAGCTGTCCCTTGCCTCATTGTGATGTTTCAGAGCCTTTTTTTGCATTAGGTTTGGTGCTTCATTCATTCATCGTTATTTAATGCAGGGAACTTCGTATGAAAACATGGCATAATCGCAAAGACTATGTCGAGAGTTTAATATCCAAGTATCCCTACTGGAACAGAACGTTGGGCGCTGATCACTTTTTCGTTACTTGTCATGATGTTGGGGTAAGGGCAACTGAGGGGATGGAACTTCTTGTTAAGAATTCTATTTCTGTAGTGTGCTTTATGCTGACCTACCACAATTTGAAGTTTTTTCTAGCTCTCAAAGTCACTTGATGTACACTCCATATGAAAAGCTATTGGCTATGAAACGAGAAGATTGATATCCTCATTCCTGATATATATATAATGCTGCTATCAATGCTTGCAATTTCTTGAATTCTTGTATACAGGTTGCTTGCACAGCTGAGCTTTATGCTGAACTGCCAAAATTTGAAGCTTTTTCTAGCTCTCAAAATCACTTATGTACACTCCATATGAAAAGCTTTTGGCTATGAAACGAGAAGATGATGATATCCTCCTTTAACAGAACATATGTAGCTTGATAAATGTACAAAAGTTAGTGTTTCCTTAATGAAGGAAGTTCTGATTTTTGCATAGGAGTTGTATTAGTGACATCATTCAGCATAATATCAGTGAATATTGGTAAATTAACAGGAATTTGTGGGATGGTGTTGTTCTATCTATATGATGCAATTAACAGGAATTCTCCTCTTTTCCTTTGTGTTCTTATTTTTTGACTCAAAATTTTGATTACTAGGTCAAGCTGATGTCCGGATCCATGTTGGCGGCCAGGAGCTGAGTTGTTCGTGAAATGTTAACACATGACTTGGTTGGAAGCTCGACTTGGATGAACTTGAGCTAGAAATAAGGCTTGTTTCTGCCGGAGTATTTATAAATTTACCATAAAAAACATATCTAAGCATGCTACAATAGATCAAATATGGAAAATGCATTCTAAATACAAATATTTTTTTTAATAGTATACATCACAATGAACAAACATTACAAACAACAATAAACGGCATAAGCAATGCTTATAATCATCCCGATCATGAAACACCAAATAGTACAGAAATCACAATATGAGAATTTGAAGACAAGTCGTCATACAGCTGCTGCAAATGATCTCCATACATACAGCTAGCATAACATTTATTCTAGCTAAGAATTAACCACCAAACAAGGCCTGAAGAAGGTGGTCCAACTTGATTACTTAAGTATGGTTTGGTTCAGTGCTTAAGCATAGCACTTGCAGGCATTTCCACAGTCGAAGACGACTTTGCCAGCATCAGGACCTTCAGTTTTGGTGATAGTACACGCGTATCCTGGGCCGCATTCACAGCATGCCCCTTCTGTCTCCACCACCTGCTTCCCTCCTACCTCTTCCCCTTGCTGCTTCTCCTCTCTGCAATTCATATAAGCAATGCCACTATATTAATCTAACTTTTGCAGAACCTTTATATACAGAAAGAGATTTAACATCCATCTGTAATGTTCGAAATGATATACAGGCCAGGTAGTGCCGCTTCAATTAGCCATGATGATCTGATAGATTTATTATGAATGAAGATCTCCACCTTTATCACCAGAAACAATGAAGTACACATATGGAGTCGTATATACATTATGACAGATTTCAACAAAACGGTGTTGAACTAAACTGAACTGATTTAAAATACATACTGTAACATGTAAGGGAAAAGGCGAGCTGTCAAATTGTACGAGACTGAATGCAATATGAAAACGAAGACAATGCCTAATCAAGAAAATGGGGACGAGAGAGTTCGTAAATTACGTTATGCAAACACAGTCTGAGATGCTACAATTGTAGAATGGCTTGAGATCATCAGCACCAGCTGCAGGGGCTTCAATCTTTGTTATCACACAAGTCCATCCAGGTCCACACTTGCAGCATGCATCACTGTTGGAAAACACAAACAATAATGTTTTTGTTCTTAGCTAAGAGAGATTAGATCAAAAAAAAAGAGGTATATATATTACGAATTATGATTGGGTATTAGAGGAGGAAAGTAACTACATACCCACAAGAAACACCGGTTGGGCAACAACAGTTGGATAACTTTCCTTCCATAATAATATTTTCCCTTGAACTTATAAGTTTCTTCACTAATCAATTACTTAGTGCTAATATTGTTGTCTCTTTCCTTTGTGTGGTTGATTTGGTGGAGGGAAATGGCTCTCTTTATATAGGTGCACGAAGAGCACGCACCCTGCCCTCGATCTCTTAATGATGTTATTAAACTATTAATAATCCATATTATTAGTTTGATCAAACAGGTAAATGCAAATTATTCATATCATGAGTCAATTAATCACCAATTAAAAAAAAAATAAAAAAAAATATGGCCGTAGTCTTCGTTTCTTTTCTCTTTGGATTAGGAGTATTTGATGGAGAAAGCAACTAAGTTAATATTTTGAATTGATAAACGATGACTAATTCTATAATGAACATCATGTATCTCGACCACTTGAATTGAAACGCGTAGGCATACGGGAAAAAAAAAAACGGGTCCTTGAAAGACCTCATTGGGTGATATGGACACTGTTCAGCGTTTCTCAGGGTGAAGACAAATGTTAGGTAAGATTAATGCAGTAGATACAAAACGTATTGGATGAAACGAAACGTTGCATACCGACATCCCAATTCCCAGCGTTTTAGGGGGTACTGTTTTATTCGGGAGCTGGAGACAGATTGATACGATGCAGAATCGTCGTGCGGGCACCGACTTGCGCGCTTGAAGTGGAAACGTTTTTTTTTTTTTTTTTGTCTTTGGTTTGAATATTCTGCTCTTCACATCACAAAGCAAATCAAAGAAACGGTTTCGCATTCCTGAACTAGCTGGACACACGTGAGACGTGACTTGAGTACCTCTTTTATTGGCTTTTGGCTTTGGATATTTTAAGTTAGAATGATTACAAGGAGTACTAGTATAAGATATAAACATGTTCCAATAATCAGAAGATTTCATTAAGAATACTGTCTTCTTTCTATCAAAAAAAAAAAAAAGAGAGAGTTGTCGTCTAACTGTGAAAAAAAGCGGAAAGTTTAAATGATAAATTATCACACTTCCAACCTTGAAATAATAGCCGTTATTAATCCACTCGTAATTGTAATATTATAAAGTTTTCCTAAATATATTCTTCGTTCTTACATGGCAATGCACTAATAATAGCACAGTGAAGGGTGTTGATACTAGCACTCTAAATGTTGATAAAATTACTCAACTTGACTTTACAATCACCACAGTTTGAAGTGATTTTATCACAATTTCAAGTGCTCATATTATGCCCTCTCATTTAAGGGCTATTATCAATAGTCCCAACATGACATAACAGGAGATATTGATCACTATTCACTAACACCTTTTCATTTGATGAGATTTATTTATTTTATTTTATTTAAAAAAATGACCTACTCGGTCCCAAAAATCTTGATTTAGTACTCCCTCCGTTTCAATATAATGTTAATGGTTTGACTTGCGCGGTCTTCAAGACAACACTTTGACCACAAATAATTGCGACTATATAAATCCCAAAACTTT
>BSSO01000288.1:0-38235 GCA_030267885.1 Mesembryanthemum crystallinum
ACCTCCCCCCCTTTTTACTCCACAAAATCTTCCGTTGCCTGATTTGTTCTCCTAGCCCTTCTATAAATTGCGTCTTCCACCAGCTCTTCTAGACACACAAAAATTCATCTCCTCTCCCTTCTCTGAGTCTTGGCAGTAGTTTAAGTTGTTCTCAGTCCATCGCTTCGCCGTACACCGACGCGGTGATGACCGTGTATCCCTGGAGGTCGATTGCCGGTGTTTTCCCGAGTGTACCAGTGGGGGGCAAATTCGACTTTAGGGCAGTGAGTTCTCACGCCACGGTTTGTAAGTGTGTTCCATTACTAGTCTTGCTTCTAACAGTTATGACTTGCCTTTCTCTCAAAGAATCAAACACAACTCTGCTACCTGTCATCTTCTCGAATCTATGCGAGTTGTACTTTTTCTTTGTTTTTTTCTTTTTGAAAAAACGGGAGGATGATAATACATTGATAATTAAGTAAAATTCACATACAAACTTCTAGGACGACCTCATAATTAGATATACAATTATTCTTGTATGAGGTGGCCTCATACAAGTTTTTGTGTTAGACATATCCCACCAACTACGCTATAATGCACTAGGCAGCTGTCTATATATATATATACTTTGATAGAAACTTGAAGGTCATCTGGCTTAATGATGTCGTCCCCCATCACCATGGCCACCATCCTGGGATGAACCGGAAGCCTCTCTACCCCCATCGATGATAGCTCGAATCTCCTCAGCACGTCGAAGATATAGGGAAAATTTCACAATGACCTTTTCACGTATCTTATGATTCGTTTCATACCTCAAGTAAGTCCTGAAGTACTCCAAGGCGTTCATGTAAAGAAGAAACGCCTTGGAGTAGTTCCTCGCGTTATCCTCCCATACGGCTTCCTTTACATACCCAATCGCGTCATCTCTAAACTTGATCACGATATTCAAATTGCGACTATTGCAGGTTCGTATTCCCCTAGGACCTCCACCATAGTCGACCACGGCTCGGATCTCCCCAGCACGACGAGTACAATCGTTAAGTTTCCAGCTCACAATGTCCCCAACCTCGGACATTTTCTCGTGCTTCATGTAGCCCTTAAAGTACTCCGATACACTCACATACAGAGCAAAAGCCTTAGGATAATTTCCTGCATTATCCTCCTCAACTGCTTGTTTTGCGACCTCGAATGCATGCTCCTTGGAGTTGATCATAATGAGGTCATCGGTAGGGCATGTGCCTAGCTTCGTATCGTCGTTGAGGATGGCATGAAGCTCCTCTGCACGACGTAGGTAGTTGGTGATTTCGAGGTCGATGGAGTCACGAGCCTCGAAGTCGTTTTCGTACTTCAAATGAGCCATGAAGTACTCCACGGAGTTCATGTATAGAGGGAAGGCCTTGGTGTAATTGCTTGCATTATCTTCTTCGGTTGCTTGGTTCACGTACTCCTTTGCTTTCGCCTTGAAATCAATAGACATGGCGATAATGATGATATGGTTCTTTTCTGGACTACTAATACAACAACAATAACCAAGCGATAATCCAGCCGATTGCAGGGTCTGGGAAGGTCTGAATGTACGCAATATTACCTTTAACTGTAAATGGTTCTTTTTTGGACTCTAGGGTTAATGAGGAAATGGAGAAGAGGCTTTTTGTGACTTTGATGATGGTGGTGAGGATACATATAGGATGAATGAAGAAGAAAGAGGAACAGATATTACGTGGAGAATTTTGTTGAGTTGCTTTCATCAATTATCACCTTTTGGACTTGGCTTTCTTCAAATATAACTAGTGGACTTGGCTTTCTTGTTGTTCTTCTATATATCAACAAATTATATACAGTTGTGTAGATGTTGAAAAGAAGTTGTGTGGTTTCACAAATATTCTGTAATATATTTTATATATTTTGAGAAATTTTACATGGTGCCATCGTGGTATACCAAATTATACATGGTGTTTAATTCTACATGGTATTACTGTAGTCTTGATATTGTATGTCTCGTGACATTTTGTTATCTTTTCCATCCAATACCCTATTAATTACCTATTTACCTTCCAATTCTTTCTCTCTTCGCCTCCACCATCTATCTATAATATCTCTCGCATCTTTGTTAGGAAACAAAATGTAAACAAAACAAATTTTTGAGTTTACATATGGGCTGTAATTCTCTAAAGCGATCAGACCATTGGAATCTTCTCATATTTAAGGCATTCATTCTAACTATACACATCATATTCCCCAACCACCACCAAACCATACACTCACATGATACAAATGCAAAATTAGTTACATATCAAAGTTGCTTTGAATAAGGGTTTTTTTGGTCATTTCACCAACTAATCAACGTTCACTATAGTGGCACCATGTAGAATCGAACAAAGAAAATTAAACCATGTAAAATTTGTTGAACCACAGTAGCACCATGTACAATTTCCCTTTTATTTATTTATTTATTTTTTTTTTTTTTTGCTGAATTAGAACTTACATTCAAACCCAAAAGATGGGAACTAGAGAAAAACTTACAAGGGAGAAGTGCGTGACACAAGTGGGCAAAACATGAGGTAAAAAATATCCCTCAAAATCTAAGGCTAATGTCCACATAACAAAATTATGCGCTAAACAACATTACGACAAGGAATAAACAAAATGGTTGCATTAACCGCTACTCGAGCAATATCAATTTCACTAAGCTAGTGGTTGGGTAGTGGTTTGCCAAACAATATCCACTTTTTAACTGCCGACGATTAACAGCTAACGACTATCAAAACAGTTATAACTATCAAAACAACTGATAGCTATCGCAACAGCTAAATTTACTGAACAAACCCTAAGTACATAACATGATCATAATTCAGAAGTTATATTTTGCTCAAAAAAAAAAAAAAAAATTAAAACAAAATAGAGTATACCAAAAGTATGGCCCAAAAAGCTTAAAACCCACACGGACTTAATTTCATGGACCGAAATTCGGAACCTTGATCAACTCTAGATCCAACCCAACACAAGTGGCCATAAAATGATACACTCATACTGCCTTACAAGTGGAGCTACAAGACTTTTAGAATAATGGCTCAAATGACCAAAACATCATAGACGTAAATATTAGTATACCACCAAGGAACACAAAACACAACACAACACAACACAACACAAACAAATGGCCACCATTACACCACCATTGCACATTATTTCACCACCCACCAACACCACCACCCTCCGGCCACCGGAAACAACCACTACCGGCCGAATCCGATATAACACTAAACCCATTTTCTCTCTCCTCAATAGAAGGAGGCCTCTCTCAGCCTCCTCCTCCACCTCGATCGCGTCCTCGGAGCCCCAAAAGCCCGAAATCGAGCTCGAATTCATCGGGGTATGCTTCATAATTACAGTATTCTATCTTATATCTATGTTTCTTTTTTTCTTAGGATAAAAATTATTCCAAGTGTTTAATTTTTCATTTCTTTTTTTTTTGGGGGGGGGAAAATAAAAAAAAGCCAAAGGAAGGAGATGGAGTAGAAAGAGCAAGAGCAGTGAGTGGTGAGAAGTTGCTGAGGAGCATTATGGCGGATAACAAGATCGAACTTTATGCCACGTATGTAAGTGATTAGTACGTAGTATTATTAAGACCCCGTATAGTCACACCCCCGCGCATTTTAGTTATTGATCTACTTCTCTTGTCTATCTTGCGCATGTGATCTTGACCAAAATGAATATCTTTGGCAATATAGGATTTTTAAGTAATTTTAGCGGTTTGACATAGACTATATTTGGCACATTTAGGTTATGTTTGGCATCAACAGTTAGCTTTTGATAGCTTTTGAGCAAAACTTACTGCTTGAAACTTACATCTTGTTCTTTTTTTTATCCGTTATCAAACAAGATTTGAATCAACAGTTAGCTCTCACTTGGCAGCTACAACTGATTTTTGAACGTTACTCGTATCAGCTTTCACTTGACAGTTAGATTTTGAGTAAAAGTTAGAGCTTGAAACTTGCAGCTTGTTTTTCTTTTTTTTTTTTTCCCCCTCTCAACTACCAAACAAGATTTGAATTAATCAACAGCTATTTGCAAGATGAAAAATTAACTATTTGCCAAACATAAGTCAAATAGCTAGTAGAGCAATTTTGAATGTTTTGTTCTTGTATAAGGTAGTGTTTGATAGTAGTGGTTAGAGGTTGAGGTATACTCCCTCCGTCCCATACTTATCTTTACAAACCATCCAAAAATAAGTCCCCTACTTACCTTTACAAACTAATATTTTTCTCATATCTTCCCTTATTTACCCCTCCACTATCTTTCAACTTTCTCTCTTCAATCACTCTCTCTCGCTTAAGATTTTTCCCTCTCTCTCCAATCACTCTCTCTCTCTTATATTTACCCCACTACCCATTACTTTAATATATCTCAACCAAATGACAAAATAGGTCAAAATTACACTCCGTAATTCCTGTGCAAATAGTGATTTATCAAGGGACGAAGGGAGTATATTATTTCTAAAAGGCTATTAGATTAAGTCGGTTACCAAAACAACTAAAGACTACGTTTGTGTACCTATGTGACACTGTATTATGAGATTGTTGACCAATTTGATATGTTTTGTTTGTTATGAAGGAGATGCACATGTGATGTATACAAACTTTGAATCTAAGTCTTGAATACACCTTTTATGAATTACTAGTTGACAATTGCATTGTCCGTTGAATATTTTTAGAGGGAAAGAGCCTCTCCTAAAATTAAAGTACACTTTTTTCACTTTCAGTATATTTTCTTTTACTTATTCTTGATGTGATCAGTTGTACTGTACTTTAAAGAATATAGTTGATTTTAACTTACTTTCTTTGCAATTTTTTTTATTTTTTTTTTATTTTTTTGGAAATTTATGTTCTTTAAATTTTTCGATGCAGGGAAAAGTGATGAATTGTGGAGGTGGAGGAAGTTGTGGAACTTGTATTGTTGAGGTACCCATTGTATATTATGGCAAAACGAGAACTTAATATTGTTATTGAAGTAATTACATATGTAACAACGTATTTCTAAGAGAAACTTGGCCTCCTTGTTGCAAATTTGCAGATTCTCGATGGGAAGGATCTTCTGAATGAAAGAACAAATACAGAACTCAAATATTTGAAGAAGGCAAGTTTAAAATTTCTAACTCTCGTACTCGGTTACAAATTAAATGTCCTCCTTATTTAGTCCATCGTATGTCTATAAGAGATTATAATTTCATTTGTAGCATTTCATACTCTTTCGAGATTTCAATAAACTATTTTAACCTTAAAGGACGGTAGTCCCTCCCTACACGGGATAGAGATCACTTAAATCTAAATCATCACCCACGGACAGTTGGGAATGCGCCATTGATGCACTACTCTTTACCCTTTTACTATTACTTACATCTTTTGATGCCTTTTTCTTTTGACTCAAAACTATGGTGGATTTGAACTTTCAGAAACCTGAATCTTGGAGGCTTGCTTGCCAAACTATTGTTGGAAATAAAGAGAATTCTGGCAAGGTATGTATGTGTAATGTGGATGATCCACTTTTGCTCAAATATCTTACTTTTTTAACCCCTTTTATGAAACTCACTTAGCTTCTCATTAATGATGATGAAATCTTATTGTGCATCTTAACCTCATATTATAATGCATAAATAGCAAGTTATAGGCCCCAATTAAAAATAAAGTGTAGAGTAATTAACTAATGTCTTATACCTTTGGGAATTAATATTGAAACCATATATGTGCCACAATGAGTGGATCAAATGATCTTATACAATAAGGTTTGAAGTAACTAGTACGATGAAACTGAGAACACCAACTGTTGCAATGGATCTTGCTTACAGCTTGTCAATGGGCCGAGGTTCGAATATTATGTGAACTAATTCCCAGGAGAAATTTTGTTAATTAGCAGTAGTATTTAATCATGTTTTGGCTAATTAAATGGAGTAATTAGGTGCTAATAATAATTTCCGAACAAATAGATTTTGTTATCTTCCATTTATGATGATATTTTGCTGTTTGTTTTTTCAGATTGTGGTTCAAAGGCTGCCTCAATGGAAGAAGAAATGATAAGCTAGTTCATGATCTAGCTAGCCATATATATTCTTTGTGATTTTTATAATTAAAAAGGTGAAAGTACCTTTGAAATTTGAATGTGTTTATCATGTCACATTAGCAACACTGCAACAGTAAGATAGCAGAGGTACACTGCTTACAGATTTGAATGGAAATTTTGATTTTCTGTTGTTGAATTGAGAATATATGTTAAGTTAGCTACTAATCAAATTTTTATATTTCATAAAGTTAAACTTAATTAGTACTTATATTGAAAGTTGAGGACAAAATTATCAGTTAAATCCCTTCTAATGGTAAACTTTGTATTGTTGCTCGTATTTATTATGTTCTACTATCATCTAATATCATTCAACAGTTTAATTTCTACAAGTGCCCTATGTTATGTAACTTATGTTAAAATAATAAATAAATAAACCTAAATTCTTGATTTTGATGATGTAAAACATGTGTTTTATTCAAATTTTTTGTGAAACAAAGTTTTGTCACTAGATTTTAGAGATGGATAAAGAACGTATCGAATCGGCCCACATGACATGTTTTCTAGCCTTGGGCTCTATGAGACACAACTAAAACATGACTATTGGGCTTCATGTCGTGTTGTATCGTGCATACCTCAATTTTAGAGATGGCCTCCAGGACGACCTACGACCCATAAAACTACAAGTCTTGCTTTTTTCGAAAATCCTTACACACAAATTGCGCTTAATCGACTAAGGGCTTGTTCTTTTCGACTAAAACTGACTGAACTGAAATTGAATTGAACTTATTAGAAATGAATGGAACTGAGCTGATTACAACTAAACTGAACTGAATGAATAGTAATTTGCAAGATAAAAAGTAAATTGTATGAACTGAACTGAACTGATTTGAACTGAATTGAAACTTATCTAGACAAGTTGAAAAGAACAGACCCTAATTTATGTCACAGGTTGGGCTGGCCAAATCATAGTGGTCCTCATGTCGAAATGATCCGATGCCCATCTCTATTATATTCTCATCAAGACCCAGTTCATTTCATCGTTTCATTTTACATTTATTTTATTCGGTTTAATTTCACAACTTACTTTTTTCCTGTTTCTTTCTTTGAGTTTATACGAATTTGGAATATATGACTACTTTTCATTCAATTCCACTATAATTCAGCATCATTATTTCAGAATTAAATATACCTATACCTCAGTCACGATAATGACATGAATTGGGATATTTTCCATAAATTAAATGGATTTGGCCTATTTATTAGAGGTAGGAAAAAAGGCCCCTTTTGTTTGATTTATGGGGTTGATTTTGACATGACGACTTCTAAACAGGGCCCATTTCATTGAAATAGCCCAAAATGTTTGCCTACTCTTCTGAAATTCAAATACTTGAAATAGAAAAAAAAAATTAATAACAATAATATTATTATTTTTTTTTCAAAAAAAAAAATCCCATTAAAAAGAATGAAAAAAAGAAAGAAAAAAAAAAAAGTGGCATAAAAATGGAAGCCGATTGGCAGAATGTCAGGTGAGAGGTCGTTAAATTTTAATATTTAATTTTTGTTGAATTAAATTAAAACACTTTTTGTCAGATGGATGTCTCATTCTCAGTCTCACAACAGGTCAGAGATCCATTGGGTTACATGATAAATCATTTTTTTAAAATAAAACTCTAAACACATTAAAAATACTAAAATACCCTTTATTTAATTAACCTCACTAATGATGATTATTCAAAAATCGCAGGGCTAAAATTGTCTAATTCCAAGTCTTAGGGAGCTGTCTTGGTCAACATTAACTTCAACTTTGCACAAAACCCACCTTCTCGTAAATTCTGGTCCTGCTACATTAAGCAATCATAGTATAGTATAAGTATTAGTAATTAATTAAATGGTTCATTAGATTATGCTTCCATATGACTCATATTATTATAATCAAAAACATTATCTTAAATTTTATTTTGATACTATGGTATAGTATAATAATGTAGTTTTAGAGTATGCTCATAGTTCCCCAAAAAAAATAACGCCACTGGTCTTAACCTCTGAACTAACAATAAAATAGACACGTAGCAAGTATATCCGTATATCGACAAGGTATTCAGATTATTTTATATGAAAATTTTCAAATGTTCAATTTAGTTACTTCCATCTAGATTCGATGTGTATATTTTTTTTCAATTTCAAAATCCAAATAATGATACTTTGTTTAAAAAAAAAAGAGATTATATTTAAATTCGATTAATCGAATAGCTTAGACATGCCGACAAGTTACTAAAATGCATAATTTTCCAACTTTACTAAAAAAAAAAAAAAAAAACCTCTGAATTTATAATGTAGGGAATGGAGAATAATCAAAAGTTCCAGTGGTTCGTTTTAGAATTATGTAGATCAAAAATTTGGAAAGTGACATTCATAACTTCTGACATTCAATCAAAACAAATAAGCAAATAGTGTGTAGTTAAATTGACAGTTCGAGTTTATCTTGAGATTTTAAAAAATATATTAATTGTAGGGTTAACTAAGTCATTGGTGCATGGATATTCAAAAAAAAAAAAAAAATTTGATTTATTTTCGTTTGTTTCAAGTACTAACTTCTAAGAAGTCAAAAGAGCATTTGAAGTATAAGTTACAATTTGGAACTTCTACCTTTTATCTTTGTTTTAATGTCTTAGAAAAAAATGGTGAGGGGGTGGAAGAAGAGGGAGTGTTGAAAAGGATGTTGAGGATAAGGAATATAATGGTGTGGTTTTTAAAATCATAAGTTTCTCATTCACAAATCTTTCATCCCTTCTCCTCATCATTCACTTTTCTACTCCCTATGAGTTGTTAAGAAACCTAAATAGAGATTGATGTACTACTCGGGTATGCCGGTATGCCTGAGATTATCTGTATTTGACTTGATCCTGAGGATACCACATCGGTATCCCTTTGGGAAATGGAATAAGAATACTCTTACCATTTTTCAAAAAATAAAAAAGAAGAAGAAACCTAAATAGACCTAAAATGTAAACTCTCAAAGTGTATAAGGAGATAAAATGATTGATTAGTCCTCCAACCATAAGTTTAAACTTTGTGGGTTGAGATGGCTCATTCATGTTATTGAGCTTCAATGATCGACCAAGATGACTTGAAAGCTCTACTTCGAGATTATAAATAATTGAATGAGTATTTTAAACAATTTAGGGGTTACTGTAAATGGTTTATGGATTACTCTACTTTGAGATGATTATGGATGACTTTTAGTTTCAAACTCCCGTCTAATAGTTAGATGGGAGTATTCAAAAATTTTGTAATGTGTCGATATGTCCTATATTCAATTTTTCCTTCTCGAACGTTGTGTGAATATTGTAGGTTACTGATCTAATTTGTGCTTCATATAATCATATGTAAAACAAGAATTGGATCTTGCTTTAAATAGGTAGATCAATCGTAGTAATGACTAGTATCATCTTAATAACTTCATATGCAATGGAGTAAAGTAAAAGAGCAAAAAGTATTTAAAAAAAAAAAAGAAAAAAGAAATCATTGCACCAAAAAATCAAGAAATCAACACATAGCTTTTTTTTATGGTAGAGATCAAAATTTTTGTCTCATCACCTTTCGTCGCACATGCTCCACAATAAATGGGCAAAACTGACTATACTTTTAATTGCCCACAAATTAGATATAATAAACAAATTTTGTTGGCATGCTTTGTAGTACATTTTTAAATTGGTCAAGATGTATGCATTTAAATTCATATCAAATTTATTCTATTTAATTACTTTATCAATAAATTCACAAAGGATTTCAATAGTATTTTTGTATGGTAATTAAGAGAGCTAGTAATAATTAATAATTGACGAAAGACTGGTGCATGGTGTTGTACTGTACTTCACTGGCTAATCACAAACATCATCACTAATAATGGATTAATAGAGTACTTAGTACTGCAATTGTACTACTAATTCACAATTTCACATGATCACATGATCATTCATCACCCTTGTAGCCTACATGACTACATGTATTGAGGTCAATAGTACGTCACACAAGTTTAATTTGTTACACTTGCACCATTGCATGCTTAAAAACAATCAATGATTAAGGCAAAAATGATTAATTAGTATGTGTTTTGGTTTTCTAGTAGTCATGACTTGTAACATTATATTGTAGGTTTGAGTCTTCTAGAAAAATACCAACTGTCGAGATAATTGTAAAGAAAAGTATAATTTGTTGGATTTGCGTCATGGTTGTGAGCCTAGCAGAAGCAAATCATTTATAGTTTGTTTTTTTTAGTTGTATTTGTTAAGAATATACCGACCCTAATCACGTCAAACGACTTTGGAGAGGAACAAAATGAACCACAAAACGAAGCTATTAGGCAAAGCGAAGTTGAGAAGACTTGGGTACAAAGGAACAGACAATGTTGCTGGATTTGGGCATTGCCCGATCGGGCAGGATTTATCCTTTGGGGCTACCTTGTGGCCTTACGCCGATAATGATTTGCTTTATGAAATGAGTTGCCCGATCGGGCAAGAAAGCCGCCCAGACAGGCACATGATTGATCGAAGATTTGCGTTTGTGCTTGGATTTTCAGCCATTTTGATTAGTTCCTAATTTTAGCTAAGATCAGGTGCACCATATTGTAGTTTGCTAATTAAAGGTTGTAATTATGATATTATATTCTTGTGACACAATTAGAAAGTCTCTTCGTTGTAGTATATTTATATTCTCTAGTTAGAGTTTGAAAAGGAACTGGGTTTTCAAATTGTACGGGTTGTGATTGGAATACATTAGGTCTAAATTTGCATATTATGACACACAACAAAAGTTTACAACTTTCGAAAATATAAAGTGGGCTCATATATGTGGCCCAAAGAACCAACCCAATGAACTTACGAGCCAATAATATACCTCAACAGTTATATTTGGATTTTAACTCATAGTATAGAACATTAAATGAGCAGTCATCTATCTAATAAAACCATTAAAATTAAAATACAACGACTCTATGCCATGTACAGTATTGCCAAGTAGGATGTGACTCAGCAATAAAGTCTCATTAAAAAAATATACTTATGATTAAAAAAAAAGAAAGAAAGAAAGAAAACAACACATCATTCACCTTTCTCATTAAATGCTTATTAATCAATAATGGAACTTTATTATTATTTATTACATTAAAATGTATTTTAAGGTAATTAATTTATTAACTCTCATATTTATATTTATATTCTCAATTGGATGAATCATTTAAATTCAAATAGAATCATTAATCTAAAAGTATTAATAAATAAATAAGAGTGGAGATAGTCTACTTTTACACCCCATAAAATAAAATAAATTTAAAAGTAAAAAAGAAATAACTTAGTATTGAAAATGAATTTTGGCAAATTAAATTTGAGCACGATGTTGCAGTCCAAATCCAATGTAAGATTTATAAACTTCGTTCATGGTTAGATGAAAAGCCAAATCAAAGAAGAAAAAAAAACCAACAAAATTAGCATGTAAAATGTTGATTATCAACTTTAAATATTGCTAAACCAATTATAGGTTTTACCCATACATTGCACGGGATCGCAAACTAGTTATAAATGAAACAATATTAAAAATTTTCCCACAGATGGAGAATGTATTATAAGAATTTGAATTTTTGAATATTTTCTTAAATCTACAAGGCTCATCTCACCCAAGACATAGCTTGATTTGGAAGTTATAACAAAATAGTTGAATTGCGACAAATTGTGGTATAACTTTTGAACACTGTAAATACAGAGATTCACTTGAAAAAATAAAAAACACGCAAAGAGATTCACTTAATATGCAAAATCATTTGTTTTCATATTTGTACAATTGTTTTGAGAAGTAAATACCAAGGGATTTCTTCTTTTCAAGGATCCCATGCAATAATTGTTAGTTTGCAATTGATTAGGCCTCATTAAACATGTTGTATATTGTCATATTATCATATCCTTATCTACTTATGATATGGACATTAGTGTATCGTAATTCATTCGTCATTCTACAAGCGATGAGGGGTAAAAACACATCAAAGGGATGGAAAATTATGGCTTATACGGTTAACTCGTATACAATATAGAGTCATTCTAATATACAACACATATATTTCACATGTTAATTATATTTTAATATCCACATATTCACTATTCGTTTCAAACCAAATATTTTGGTCAGTTTCATTGATTATATTTGATAGTTTTCCACAATATGTGCTCTAAATCAAAATTTATCTTTTTCGCTTGAAAATGATTGTCACTGTATCTATTCAAATATGTCTAGTTATAAAAAAAGAAAATATTATCTTCTTAAAGTAGTAACACATCATGGATGTACATTGAATGTTACCTATACTCTTGTAATTTCACTATTAAAAAAAAAAAAATAGTCATGTTAGTCATGCACCTATAAATTTGAAATTGCTATCCATCTTTAGTAAGTGAGTTAAATACGATGACACTAATTAGCAAGTGGGTTAAATACGATGGCACTAATTAGCAAGTGGATTAACCGTCACATACTTTGGTAAAAGAAATGCAACACATTATTATCAACACTTTAGAGGAAAATTGACACGTGGTATCAATACCATCTCTAATTTCGAATTTGCAAGTATAGAAAAACCGTTATTAAGGTGTTTTTAGAATCACTATTATGATAGTCCAAATAGTGTCCAATTGTATTTTAGTAGAGTGATATTACATAATTCAATAATCAAACTTAGAAAATGAACCTTTTGAGGCCATTCATAGCAAGTAGGTACAACTTTAACTCAAAATCAGGGGGGTTGTAACACAACTTACGTTGGATCTCGTCACTACTAATAACTGATTTGATGTTTAGATAGTCATATAGTGTCCGAGTGTACTACTTAGCAGAGTGATGTTACAGAATTCAATATTTCAAACCTATAACTTATACCTTTTGAGGCTATTTCCAACAAATAGGTACAACTTTAACTCAAAAACAGGAGGGCACAATACGATTCACGTTGATCAACTTTTTCACAACAGAATTTCTAAAACTGACGTCATCACCCTACGGCGCGAATCCCAATCACTACCATTCCGAACTGACGTAAAATTTTCACCATAACATTTTAACCAACCAATTAAGTGCAAAATAGTACTCCCTATACATCAAGCAAAATCAAACATTATTATTATTTTTGTTGTTAATAAGGTAATATAGTGAAAACAACAAATATGGGTGGGTAGTATAGTGCATAGTGGGCACAAATATAGTACTAGTCCAATACTCAAATAGTCTTCTAGCAATATCACCTTTCCCTTTCTTCCTTTTTCTCAGAGTGTGAATTTTGTATGTTTGAAAGTGGCTCCTCCCGCTCTCTGTCTCTCTCACTGTCTCTCTCATCACCTTCTTTCTCTCTCCTCTTCTCCTCTCTCTTTGACCCTTTATATCAAACAAACACTCCCCCTCACTCACTCTTCCTTTTCACTCTCTCTCTCTCTCTCTTCACTCTGATCTCTCCGTCTTCTCTCTCCTCTCTCTCTCTCACAATGTTTTGAATGATCGATTTCAAAGAAACCCTAATATCTTCTTTAGTCCGCCATTGACACAAAGGGGGAGAGAGAGTTGAATAGTGAGAGAAAAATAAGAGAGATTGAGGGTTTGCTTGTGGGTGTTTGTGGGTTTGTGTTAATAGTCTCCTTTGGAGCTTCTGTGTGTCTCATTCTTCCCTTTGAAGTAAGCTTACCCTTCTTCTTCTTCTTCTTCTTCTTCTTCTTCTTCTTCTTCTTCTATGTCTGTTTCTTCTTTACCCATTTTTTCTTTTTTCTTTTGAAGACTACCCACATTGTGTTTTTGCTTAGTTTTGAAGAAAAATCTCCGCTTTTTGGAAAATTCCTGAGCTCTTGCTCTTGTTCTGTGAATTTTCCGGAATTTTTCTGGTAGATCTGTGTGTCCCATGTGTTTATTATGCAATTTATGTCAAACCCTTTTCTTAATTTTACTACCCAGTTGATTTTTTCGTTTTTGATGTGAATTTTGTTGTTCATCTTCTTCCCACTTGGTTTAAATCGATGGATGAACAAGCTCGGTTCCATTTCTGGGTTTTTCAACTTTGAATTTTGAATTTGTGTTTGAGTTTGGGTCTTTTTTGGGTTGTTTGTTCAAATTTTAACTAAGGGTTTTGGGGGGCTATGGATGCTCGTCAATTTTTCTCAGTCAACGTCAACATTATCTGGGTTTTAAAAATATGCTTTAGCACGTTCTGAGATTTCATTGATTTTTGTCTTCTTTAGGTAGTCTAGATTGCCTTTGATGGCATTGCAACCTTAACATTATATGGGTTTAGTTTGAATCAACAGATCTTCTCATAAAACTATGGATGATTCTGATTCTGAAATATCTTGGATTTTTACTAAGAATCTTATCTGCTCTTTTGAATCTTTGCTTGCTAATGCAATGTGCTGCTACTCCTGGATGTAGTGAAAAATGTTTATGCAAGACTTGGGAAGGCATTTTCCCGTGTTTTGTTTCCTTTAATTCTTTGTCAAACGTTTTGGGTTTGGAACACAATTGAAAGGTGACATAGATAATCAAAACATAGTAGCTACTTATTGATGTTGATGATGATAAGTGAAGAACGTAATGATGGTTTAGGACTTGCATATCCTGCAATGCCGTGTTATTTTGAGTTGGCTAGGCGTGTCCATGTCCGACATGTATATCAGAGTCTTCATAGAGTTAGATTTGACTATCCTTAAGGATGTTTGTGTGTTTCTAGTCTAGATTGGAGTGTTAAAAGTGTCTTGCTACTCTGAAGTGTGCAAGGGTTGGGTCGGACACTGTTGCTATGTTGTGGAATGAAAGGACTAAGAAGCCTAACTGAAATTTGGAATAGACATTGTGAATTGGAGAAAGTGTATTTTGCCTGTAGTTAGGGAAGAGAATGTACATGAGATGGAGCAAATGAACTCGGATCAGAGGCTGTCCAAAACTTCCATGGATGTAGCCTTGGATCAAGCAGAATCATGATAAGAAAAGTTATACGGCTGGCTGCGGATATTATGGGCATATGGCTGTGTAGCTTTCTGAATGTGTTTCTCAAATATAATAGATTGGTCTTCTTAGCTACCAGGTTAGGTTTATGAATTGCTGGTGTGCTGTAATTGATTGAGGAAAGAAGACAAGAACATTGTTTAGGTTGTTTTTTTGCCATGGACAAACGATAATGAAGTTCTGATGAGTATCAATGAGTAAATAAACTTAATTAGAGAAACAATGGCAACCTGGAGGGGAGAAGATGGTAAATCTTGTCGAATCTAACCGATGGAAAAAGAAACATAAGACTTCATGCTGCTTGAACTTCTTTGTCCTACTGAACATTAGAGGAGGTCAAACATCTAAATGGTTGTGTGCTTTCGATACTAGATTTGGGTCACATTTTGCTGATGGCACATTGACATATTCTGCTGCTGGCTAATGCTTGAAATTCTGAACCTTTCTACCAGCTTTGTCTCTGGTGCTCAATCTTTTGAACATTCAGAATGGATTGCTAATGGAGTTTAATTATTAACATGCAGAATTTCGGGTTGAGACATACAGGGCTCTTCACAAGGTAGATATGAACAAGGAAAACATAGCTGTGGCTACAGAAGAAGGGCCTAATGTTCGCATTACAAGAGCACGAGCAAAAGCTCTCGGAACTTCAGGAAGGCAGATCCAGAAACCTCCTAGGCCAGAACAGAATCGAATTCATAGAGCAAGCTCCAAGAGAGTTGCTTCAGATGAAGACAAAGCCACAGCTCCAGCTGCCAATCCTCAGAAAAGGAGAAGAGCCACTCTTACAGATGTTACTAATGTTCTTTGTGAAAAAACATACTCGGCTTGCTTCACTATAGGGCATTGTCAGGTAAGCACATATCACTCTGTCATATAGTGAAGCTGTTACTTGTTTTGTTGATTTTCAACTTCATTCGAGCTAGTTTGTTGGTTAATCATTCAAACTATCACGCCTCTCAAAGGTGAAAATACAGGCTGGATAGGATGAAGATTACAGATGTAACATTTTTACAGAAATAGTTGTGCTGTTTCTAGACAAGTCTACCATCCTGTCGCATAAGTTATACCATTTAATTTCTATATTATCTTAGGTTTTGTACTGATTATTGCTCCTGTTCCTGGATAACAGAAAAACAAGCAGGAAAAGAAGGGTCCGGTCAGGAAGAATGTAAAGCTAGCACCAACTATCCCTACAAAGATGCAACAAGATCAAGATGTTAAAGACAAAATAGCTGAAGATATATCAAAGCTGACAGTGCAAGCCCAAGAGGTTGCTTTGTTGGTAAAGGACAAAAGAGCAGGCGATGTTGCAAAATTGACAGAAGATCAAACAAGCTCAAAATCGGAAGATAATTTGCGAGTTCATCCGTTTGTGCGTGACACACCAGAGAGATGCAATCCTGTTCCAGTGATTGTGCCTCCTAAAACAGGTATGTGTTAGTATGTTGCATCTTTTCTACTCTTTAGAGGATCCAATTAATCTTGCATTTGATGCCTTGAATCTTGATCAATGAGAGGATTCCCTTCTGTGGTGACTTCTTTATTATATGCAGTAGAATATAGATAGTTTGATGAGTTTTGGGTTCAGCTTGTCCTGTAGCGATTACAATGAAGTTGCTGATGCAGGGAATCTTCGTCATGCTTCAGATTCTGGTTTTATGATAAGGCCCTCTTGATAAAATTTCTCAGTTGTGACACTTCTCTTTAATAAAAAGTTAAAAGATGGATTTCTTAGTGTTAAATCTTTGATTGCTAACAAGCATACAAGGAACACAGAATTGATGCCATGGAATTCTTGGTAACATACCACTCATATAATCTATGTTCAGCTAGGAAAACCTATTTGTCTTGAAGATGCTGATCGCGAGCGAATTCCTTATTGTGCCTTTTGGATACCTGTTTCTCCAAGTTAAAACACTATATGAAGGTTTTATAAAAGTAGTTCATAACTGCTGTAAATCTGATTCTCTTAGCTGTGAAGTGAATACCTTTTTCCATGTGCATTGCCTTGAGCACTTATTGTGTTAGTAAGCACCAACACAGCATCTCTTTTTGAAGCAGATACGTACCTATAACATGTCAGGTGGAATGCGAATTTACTTTGATTGAAATCCTAATAATGATGATCAACTTTCTATGGTTAAAGTAAGCACCAGGGTCTTGGTTTAGTGGCAATGATTTTTGTTTGTTGGTTTGTGTAATTGTCTTGATAGATTTTGCTCTCAACTCACAAGTTCTCAATTATACAAAAAGACATCTGCTAGATCGTGCCTTTTGAATCATTTTGATAATGTTATGTAATTAAACTTCATTTGTCGATCAGTGATTTTAGTTTCAAATTTTGATATTTCTCATTACCTGACACAGAGGACAGACTTCATGAGAGAAGAGGAACTTCAGATTGTCCAAGCATAATAGATATTGATAAACAAAAGGATCCTCAAATGTGCAGTTCTTATGCTTCAGATATATTTGAGAATAAACGTGTTACAGAGGTATTTTCCGGCGCTATGTTCGTTTTCCTTCTAGCAATCTGTTATTTGATAAGCCATACATACCAAATTGATGCTGTAGATCCTTTACATCCTAGCATTATCTTTCTGAGGTACATCATTATGCTAAAGTCTGGGAGTAAATAGAACCTTTGATTTGAACATAACAGATTTTATTTGCAAGTTCTGAAGCTTCATATGGATGCAGTCTCTTCGATTTTGTATCTATTAGATAACAAACTTGATATATAACCCTTCAGTTAACTTGAGAATCAGTCTTATTCTATCTTTGATTCTAACAGAACAAACTCTTAGTATTCTGCTCATTTATGTATCTTTTTGTTCCCTTCAGCTAAATCAAAGGCCATCAGTTGACTATATGGAAAAGGTGCAACGTGATATCAGTCCAAGTATGAGGGGAATTCTCGTTGATTGGCTTGTGGAGGTTAGTGTATGTGGTTATAAACATGAGTTTCTAATTGATTTCTCAAACTGACACATGGATTCGATACTCTTACAACCTATCACTGCGAGACACTTAAGTTTCTACCAAGTACTGTAATCACTTGTATGCACTTCAAAACGGGGATGAATTCTCTTGTTGTATCCTGTATGTTGACCATGTATCCTCTTCTCATGGTAAAGCACAAAAGTATAAGTTGACCAATTCTTTAAAGTCAAGGATATCCCCGACTTTTTCAGACCATCTTTGTTGGACTGGTCGGTGAATAGGCTGTGGTCCTCACTCTCCCCTTGTTGCTTTTAAATGCGATGGAGCAGCATGATGAGGCTTGATCTCAGGTCTACGCCCTGAAATAGTAAGACACCCAAACACCTCGTATAAGTAGATCGTTTATCAACGTTAAAATTTCTGATTTAGGTTACTAACCTGATTACCGACATTTTTATCTGAGGCATCTAGGGCAAGTGATATGAATGTTAACTTCCTGATAGAGTAGAAATTGAAGCTGCCATTTGTTCTTCCGAGTTTGACCCTTAAACTACCATATTAATAAGGATATGGAAGCTTGGTGCTTTTAATTTTTATCTGGGATGTGCTTAATCCTACCACTGCTAAAAGATGTGTTATTTTTGCCAGGTTTGTGAAGAGTATAAATTGGTCCCCGACACACTTTACCTCACCGTGAATCTCATTGACCGGTATCTGTCTGGAAATTACATGGAAAAGCAAAGATTGCAGCTGCTTGGTGTAACCTGCATGTTAATTGCCTCGTAAGTTTCTGCAACTTGTGGTGGTGAATGGATTGGCTATTTTCTAAAATTATTATATATATCATTACTAAGATTACTAATGTGTGTTCTTATATTCTGATCGATAGGAAGTACGAAGAAATGAGCGCTCCACAAGTAGAAGAGTTTTGCTACATCACAGCCAACACTTATGCAAGAGAAGAGGTTGGTATTCCTACTCTAGTTAGACTTTCAGATTAACTTCAAATTTTTTTTGGGGAAGTTCAGATTTTATTTTTAACCACTATATTTTTTGGATGGTTGCTTGAAAGGCAAATTTCAGATTATCTGAATATTAGTTCTATGATTGTCCTCACTCCATTGTGGCATCAGATTGTCTCCCCTTTCCAGTTGCATGCAGTCTTTTCATACCAGGCATAATTTAAACATATCTGCCATTAGCATGAAGTGTGTTTGATATCTTTTCATAGTCTATAAATTATCTTTGTAATTTTCTTCCAAATTCTTCATGTTCATGACCAAAGCTTTATTGATAGGTACTGAAAATGGAGAGGAAAGTTCTGAACTTTTTGTGCTTTCAATTATCCATTCCCACCATAAAAACGTTTTTGAGGTATGTGCCATTTATTTAATATCCTTGCTCTATAGTGCATCAGTGCAACTCAAGTTTTAGATTAACTGACAGTTTTTTTTATTAAACTCTATGATCTGCAGGAGGTATGTTCATGCAGCACAAGCCACTTACAAGGTATGTAAGGAACTTCAATTGACTGATAAATTAAAATCAATTCGAAGATGCTTTTGCTCTGGACTCAAGCTTGCAATGTCCAATTCTTGAACATGCAGGTTCCTTTGGTCGATTTAGAGTTCTTGGCAAATTACCTGGGAGAGTTGACTCTTGTAGAGTACAGATTTCTCAACTTCCTCCCTTCACTAATTGCTGCATCTGCAGTCTTTCTTGCGAGATGGACCCTTGATCAATCTGATCATCCATGGGTCAGTTCAACTTGTCACCTTGGTTACACTTTATTGAATGTTGCTTTTCGTAGACTTACTGTGGTGGGAATTTTGTGCATATTATTTTGCAGAATCCAACTTTAGAGCACTATACTTGTTACAAGGCGACAGACCTCAAAGAAACAGTAATTGCCATGGAAGACCTGCAGTTGAACACCACTGGTTGCCCACTAAATGCAATACGTGAGAAGTACCGGAATGAGAAGGTAAGGGTGTGTTCACTTCACCTCTTTTCCAGAAAAATTTCCGTGAAAACTCTCTCCCCCCCCCCCCCCCCCCTCCAATAGATTTACAAAAGGAATTTCTAAAACATGATTTTGAAAATTTCCAGACTTCATAAACTTGAAGAAAGTTTAGAATTTCTTTTTTCAAGAAAATTTTCTTAGATGATAAAACTAAACACAATACAACCTAAGTCCTGCACTGAAGGAAAATTGGTTACTTTGCTTTGTCTAAAGACTCTATACAGATAACTAGGCATTTTGTAATTATGTTTGAACCTAGACATTTAGAATTCTGGTTTTTGATCTTTTGCTTGATCTTTGTGCAGTTCAACTCTGTGGCAAATCTTCCATCTCCTAGATCTGTCCGGTCTCTTTTCTGAAGTCGAAAAAATGTAGCTGATCCAACCCTTGTACAAGCCGAATTTAGATAAACTATTCGTTGACATCAAGAGTGGCTGATCATTTAACCACTGCCATCTCCACAGCAGTTTCCCCATCTCATGTTTAAAAAGAAAAAAAAAAAAAATTCTTTCATCTGTTTAATTTCTTGTTGTAAGTTCTGGCTCTCTCAGAACGCATTTGTTAGGTCACCGGTGGCATTAACTTACATACATTGGAAATGCCATTTTGTTAGCCATCGTTTCTTAACCTTCTAGGCCTCAGGAGCAAATATTTGGCACCCAACATTAACTTGGGGTTCCAAATGTTGCGAACATCTGTAACTAAACGTACATCAGTATATTCTGAAATAAAGTATTCGTTACTGATAATGCTGCCTTTTGTAAGTGCTGATGTTGCTTTGTGCTGGTAACCTGAACTATGGTTGCATATGATGCAATCATCCTATTAAAAGTCAGCGGGATAAAAGCTGTGTTAACTGCACAGCTAACTATCCAGTAGCATTTAGATTCTTATGTGTTAACAGTGGTGACTAATAATTTTGCTTATAGTCTGGGATTATAATGTTCAACAGTTGGTTGTGTTCTGTAAACATGGGCTGTTACTGCAGCCCACTGTTAGTCCTCGGATTAGAGCTGATACCATACTCTGGCACTCTGGCCTTCCGATATTTGATCAACAGGAACTAACCTCAACTGTCTGGTATTGTTAGCTGTGAGGTGATTCTCAATTCCTTCAATTGCTGTATATTTTGTATTTGCCTCATTTCAAGAATGATATCAAGCCGGCTACAATCTCATTTTGCAAGTTTTCTTCGGATGCAATATTGGATTTGCTCGTGTCAAATTCAGCTAATGCAAACATGGTACTGATATCTGATGGATATGTATTCATCATTCGTCTTTAATGGTGAGTATGTAGAAACATTATTCAAGTTGCCATGATAGTTTTTCATCATCTAGTTGATTAGTTCTAACCTCTAAAGATAGCCTAATAGCTAAGAATGGCTTCCATTTTTGTAAGAATTGCGTACCATGCATCCATTTTTCTGAACTTGAAAATAATAGAAGTAAATACGCATCATATAACAATGCAATTTATACAAAGAAAAATTTCAAAAAGGGTACCTGAGGTTTAAGGTAATAATAAAAAAGGTGCCTGACATTTACCTATTCCCATTTAGGGTACGCAACCTTTGAATTAATTCCCATTTGGGGTCCAATTGTTGACGACGTGAAAAGCTCTGTTACAATCGTGAGTTAGAGTTTCATTCATGGTTTTGACACTCGTGTCAAGATTTGCTTGGAAATTTGCCTTAAGAACTTCTACAATCCATGAAGCCGAAGCACTTGGGTTATTGTACAATCTTGTTCAATCTTGATCTGAAAAGTTATGCAATCAGCAATTAATGAAACATAGATCTTCCATGGACATTTTTCAGTCTCTACTTATCCATTTTATGGATTATTTTCAACCTCTTTCAGCCTCTTACAAGTAGCCGAATATTTATCTTCAAACTCCTTCATTTTTCTAATGCAAACTTCTCTTGGATCACATATTATCTCAAAACTTTTAGAATTTGTAAAAGAGTTTTTCACGGCGTAAGCCATTGGACCCTAAATGGGAATTAATTCAAAAGGTTGGGTACCATAAATGGGAATAGGTAAACGTTAGGCACCCTTTTTATTATTACCCCAAACGTCAGGTACCCTTTTTGAAAATTTTCCTTTATACAAAGTACTGATAATGTTTCCATCTAATGGAGAAAGATGAAAGTGTTAGATTTTGGTGGAATGGGAGAAAGGTGATCAGTTAAGTTGAGAGGAACAAGAGAATTGTAGTAATTTATCATCAAGAAAGGGTTGAGAAGCTGGATAAATAAGAAACAAAGTGTTGGGGATTAGGGTTCTTTGTTAGCCTTTTATTCATGCAAGTATAAATTGTTTGAACTCTTAACAGGCTATTGATCATCCTCAAGTAAACTAGATTTGACATGATAATTTGCAATTTGTTCAATTTTGGTTCATTTTTTTTTTTTTGTTGAGATTTATTGTTTTAAGACTTTAAAATTTAATAGAGCGCTATGAGTTGGTCAATTATTTATTAGGCCTACTATGAAGTTATGGCGAACATTTCCTTTTAATATAGTGGGTGTGCAAATATGAAAGTAAGTATATGATTAATTCAGTTAAAAAGCATTGTGATGGCATAAATATGTAATCCATTGCACATATAAATTTTTCTAAAATGTATTTTATTTTTTTAAAATTTTATGGTGAGAAATCACAACTGTCTACATTCGTTAGACTACATTTATATCAACAAGATCAAATTTCTCATTACCAATGGGGACATCTATACTCTCGCTTTGTCTCCAATTGCATATAGGTTTTGCTCCAATTCCCTGATTATCATTACTTTCTCTAGCTTCTTCATATAGCTCCAACATTGTATGAGTGAATAAAATTAATTTTATTTTACTCCTATAATTTTTTCAACAATAAAAATCATCTATTCATAGCGGTGCACTCATGGGTGCCCAATAAGGGAACTAAACCGTTGTCCATTATTAAAACAACGGTATTATTGCCTTTTTATTCTCTCTCTCTCTCTCTCTCTCTCTCCTGAGGGGTTATTCTTAAATCTGTTGTATCATGGCGAACTGATTCTTTATTAAAAAAAAAATTTACATCAAATTAATGTTCAAAGATTAATACTCTAGTAAGTATTTCAATATTTAAACAACACAAAAAAAAAAAAAATTCATTTTGGTGCCCTAACATATAGTGTTATATTAAACTGGTGACCTTAGTTTTAAATATTCCCATTTAGGTGACCCGAGATCTGATAAAAAAATTCACTTTAGTTCTTACCTCTGTCTCCGTTACTTTTTTCGTCAGTTTTGCTGACATGACATATGGTAGAAGATATATTCTCACATTTAATGAACAAAAAAAAGTTGTAAGTACTTTATTTCCCTCACTTAGTAGATAAAATTGTCAAAGTGATTATTGTTTCGATTTAGAAAATGTTAGTTTTCATAGGCAAAATTACTATAACGGTCATTATAAACTAACTAGTTGCCTTAATGTAATATGCCACGTCAGTCAACTGACGGAAAAAGTAACGGAGTCAGAGACAAGTATTAGAGTGAAACTTATTCTCAAATCTCAGGCCATCAAAATGAGAATAATTAAAATCGAGGACACCGGTTTAATATTACAATGTACGTCAGGGCACTAAACTGGAATTTTTCCAAAAAAAATAACTATAATAGCTATTTAAACACAATACGTAGGAATGCTGGAGTTTTTGTAGATTGAACATGAAGTGACAAGTGAGATTTGTGAAGATCCAAGTAGTAAACTATTGGTGCCCAACCCCTGTTTTTCTCTGTCTCTTTACTGTAAGTGTAACCCTTTGCCAAATTTCGTCTTTGATTAACAGTTTCTCTCTCCAATTTCGCAATATAGAGAGAAAGATGATGAACATAGATTCGCCTCAGAGCCAGAACACTTCCCTCCAACGACTTCAAAATGTCGAAAAGGTGATTAATTTCTTCAATTCATCAACACACGCTACAAAAAAAAAGCGGAAATTTGAACTTCGCATTTGAAAATTTTCAATTGATTTGCCTTTTGGGAACGAATTTTTGTGGATTGCAGAGGATTGTTAGGGTTTTGGAGCTTGCCGGTGGAGTTATGGATGAGCTTGCTAATCCGGCTGGGCCTCGCAAGGAGTTGCTCCACAACTATTGCGGAGAGTTCATGCAGTTAATTAAGGTAATGAAGTTTTGATTTTTGGATGTTTAATTCATCTGGGTAAAGACTTTGATCATTGTTGTTTCTGGGTTAATTGATAGAAAATTTGGGTAACTTTTTCAATTGGGGATTCGTATGCCCCACTTCCCAGATTAAATGGATTTGAAAATTATTTGATCTTTTCTTTTGTGCTTAATTGAGGTTATCTTTTGCATCAGCACTATGCTTGGGCACATTTATAACAATGCATCTAAATTAGTATCTTCTGGGAGTAGGAATGGTAGCTGAGTTGATATGAAGTTATTTGCTTTTTCAATTTATGGAATCAGATTTAGGTGGAGTAAAAGGATTCTGTTTTACCTCAATGGTATTGGTTTTGTTCTAATCATGAGCCTGTAGTATAAGATTTACGAGTAGAGTACGTGATTCATCGAAGATCAACCTAAGACATTCTATTTCAGTTGTAGGAGACAGCAGTGTTGTTTGATAAGCCACCTAGCTCTGTGAGAAAATTCTGTAAGTGAAATGGTAATCATAACCTGCAAGCAATCAACTGTCATACAAACCCTTGTAGTGTACTATGGAGTTATACTCAGCTCTTCAGTTTCTTTTTTTTTTTTTTTGTTCAAGGTGATAAATTAGAATAATAAAAAAAAATAGGGCAAGGAAGCCAAGCTCTGAGGCCTAATATGGCCCAAAGGCATTAGGACCACTAATACCACCCTCCACTTAAAAATGGAGGGCAATGAGACCTCCCCAACCTCAAGGTTAGAGGTGTGAGAGCTTGCCATCTAAGCTCTCCACTCTTGCTCTGATAAATTAGCAGATGGTAATGAAAGAAGTGTAATTTTATCATAAAATGTCCTGTATGATGCATATAAAAACTTGTGTTTGTCCAATGCATGTCTCATAAAGACCACTTGTTTTACTTCCAAGTTTGTTACCACATCTACTTGTCAAATGGTACGAAACCATCAAAGTGAACCTAATTTATGAAAACATCTTATCAATGTAGACGTAATTTTCAAGGTAATTTCCCTAGTTTGAGCACTATAATCTAAATAGTTTCCACTATTTATTCCTTCATAGCAAATGAGCCATTTGCTTATGAAGTTTTTTGAAGGATAAACAGTAACCATGTTCATGATTTTGATTGTTCTGGTTAGCACCTTGCCTATCATATCTTTCATGGAAATATTTTGGACACATTTCTAAAGTTTGGAGGTCTATATTGGTCATGTGGGTTGACTCATATTCGTTTACACTCTATTTCCTATAAATTCGAAAAGGTTGAGCAGTGGAAAGGAGAATCTGAGGAAGTCACTTGTTTCTCTTGCTTCTGTTTCATTAAATTCTATGAATCTAGAGGGACTAGGCTAGTGGAGGGAGAATGACTCTGATGTATGTTTCTGAAATGTGTCAAGATTGGTGAAGCATGAACATTTGCTTGTCCATTTCTGCTCTGGTTCTTTGATATTTAAATGTCGAGAGGTCTGAATGCTTTGCTTCTTTTCTTGTGAAATGTAGGACATCCAAGTGACATTGCGTGAAGAAATCAAGAGTGCATGTGAGTACAGACCATTTGAGAAATGCGATTACAGTGCGAGACTATCAAGCGAGATCTCTTGCAAAAAGCTGGAGTGTGTTCTCGCACAGATGGACAAGATGAAGGAAACTATAGAACAATATCAAGGTTCAGAATTAGGATGATGTAAGTAAGGTAGGTACCATTTCTTCGTCCAATATGTGAGCTCTCCTGGCTTTTTTGAATGTGGCATGACTTTATTATTGTGTTGCTCAATGCTGTATATGAATTGTTTGTGATGGTATCTGTGCCTTCCAAGATTTGAAATTTTTTCATGAAGTGGACTATAAAGCAAATTATCTAGCGGCTCAATAATGACAAAACCACAATTTTCAGCTTGAATCTCTTGTTCAGCACCTTTGCATATGAGAATTTTGATGTTTAATAAATCCCCAGCCTTTTCTGTTTTTCAAAAACGTCATTGGTGATTCTTTTCAAATTCCCCCACCTCTTCGTGTTATTTCAACTGAACGCTCACATCCCTTAGGAGGAAGAATTGAGAGGGACAGAGTGAGAGAGAGGGTTACAATCTTATACCGCAAATTGAAGCTTTAATTATTGGGATCATTTGGGCAAACTCATGAACCTGCTGAAAGATCTAATTGGATTGAGCTCGAGTTCTATGAGCTTTGGTTCTTGCTCATGGGCTTGGAGCATATGTGGGCACTCTTTCGGTTGTTGGTACCTAGCTTAGCAATTGACCATTTTGTTACTTCTTGCTTTCAATGTTTTGGTGACTGTCATATTATAATGGTACTGATTGCTGTGGAAAAGAAGGCCAGGAAGGGTGAGGAGAAGCTAGTTGAAATTTGATGCTGTAATTGCTATCTGCATGGGGTCCGCGAAGTGACTGAAGGGATCATTAGTGCAAATCAGTTCAACTGGCATCAGAGCTTTTGTTTAAGTTATTGGATAATTGCAGATTGTTGATTTTAAACTGCCAAACAAAGGTTCAGTGAAGATCATGTAATCTCTCTATTTGACTTGCATGAAGACGGCTAAATATAGTCGTGCCCAATCCAAGTAAATGAGAAAATCAGTTGAAATTTGGTTTCTGCCTAAGGGCCCGCATTGGGGGGATAAGTTAGGGGGGTAATGGAGGAAATTAAAGGGCAAAAGTGATGGTTGGAGACGGTGGTGGGGGATAAATCATGGTGGAAGGAGGAAGAGGAAGGATATGGGGTAATATNCCAAAAACCCATTCCAAGCGGGCCCTAAGGTTAGACAAAAGATGCATGTTTCTTGAAATGACGATCTCAAAACTATTAGTGTATCTACTGATTTACACTCTATCCTTAGCATCATGTATTTCCCCTTTTATTATTTACTAACACGAAGTTCATTTATGGTTTTCCTCGCTTGTATGCTTGGTCAAGATAATATTAAGACTTTGGATCTGTGATGACTACCGAAGATAATGAAGTTTTTATGTATTTTCAAAAAGTGTTGCAAGGAAAGGAGAATACTTGGAGAAATTTTGTGTATTTCTCTAGCAGGTTATGTCAATGGAAACGAAAGTGATACTATTAAATCTGTATAGGCTATACTATTTTCTTGCATCCTTCAGCTGGCATTCTGATGCATTACCTTTCCTCGAGATAGCTTGAACTTCCTAGTTAGCTACTTCCAGTTTCTTCTCATTGGTACTAAATTTGATATTCAAAATGCATTTCTTTGTGTTCTTGTGACAAGGTAGGGCATCCAAGTGATACTGTGAAGAAGTTTCTTGCAACTTGGTGAACGGTCCTCAAACCTGAAATATCCTGCAAGAATCGAAACTAGCAAACATCGTTCTGATAATCAATGATTTGCCTCTGTGATACTCAGAAGCTGTTGTTTGCAGTGACAGTTGGCTTCATGTACTTGCAGAAGGAACGAGAAGTCATAAAAGATGAAATATCAAGTCAATGATTTTTACATCAGCAGCACAAGGACATAGCCTAACAAATTTATCTGCTAATTCAAACGACTGTTTTGTAAATCCTGGCTACTTGTGGAGGCCGGTTACTGTAAGCCAAGGCAGAGGTTAATTAGCAGGCATGGTTTGCGTATTTATGGTTTAGAATTGATGAGCTTTGAATCACTTGGTATCTGAATATTGCTTTTGCTAGCAAACCATGTTGAATACATTTGGGCATATCCTCGTTCGAACGAGGATTTTGATTCATCTATTGTGCATTGTTTGTTTGGTGACCTAAGGACCCAATCTATTATGAAGACATTTGGGCCAGACCACTTCAGGATAATGTCTTTGTTGCATTGGGGAGACATGTTGGTTAATGAACATGGGTTTCAGTCGAAACAAACTTGTATCGGTGCATAGAAGCCTAGTTGATGTTAACTAGGAGTACTACTCCCTCCGTCCCAAAAAGTTCTTTACGTTTGACATTTTGAGGTCAAAGATAAAAAAAAATTGACCATTAATTAGTGAAAATATATAAAGATTTACAATGTAAATATACTTATATTAGATTCATGTTAACTAGTATTTTCATAATATTATCATCTTATAGTTTTTACATATATAAAATTACAAATATTCATGGTCAAAGTGTTGCATTGGAGACCGTGAAAAGTCCAACGTAAAGAACTTTTTGGGACAGAGGGAGTATTTATTACTGTTGCCCTTACAACAACAAAGCGATGAGGTTCTCTTATACCACCTCTAGACTATAACGAGTTGTCGAATTAAACTGAATGCAAAGATGAAATGAATCAAATAAAAACTGTCATTCATATACATGCGCTTCATTTTGGCGCTTTGTATTTTGGACTTTTCTATATGGTGAACAATGATTATTTAGATAATTGGTACCCTTATAATATTGAAGATGTATACATGTGGTGACTTTAAAACTAACTTCTTTGTTTAAAAAGGCTAGTTTCTTTTGATTAAAACATTCTTTACCTAGTCGCCAAAAAAAAATATTAAAAAAAATTCATTTCTTTGCCTTCTAGCATATCTCTAATGTCTATAAAATCATGTTTGGATTTAAAAAAAAAAAAAAAATTGTTGCTAAAATTGAAATGTCTCCCCAGCTCATTTTGAAACATTTCTTCTTCTTCTTCTTCTTCTTCTTTTCTTTTCTTTTCTTTCTTTTTTTTTTTCTTGACTTGTTCACCATTAAAAAAGTTGTCTTTTACAATAGTCCCTCAAAAGTTAAAGAAAGACGTTTAAGCATATTGGATATGTTTAGTGAATGAAATTAACCTTTTTGACAAAATAGTTAACAATAGGTCATCACATGAAAGTTGCCAAACTAGAAGGTACCGTCTAATGTAGGATGTGGAAAAATATAAATGCTTACAAGGTGCACCTTTTTATAATTACCCTTATAATGTGTTAGGTTACACAAGAAGAAAATGGATTCGGGCTAAATCATTTACATATATTGGACCGAATATACGTATCTATTTTTTTATTTTTTTTTGTTTTTTGTTTTTTTGACACTAGAACACCTTAGTTTACCGAAAAAAATGTTGTTAATCATGTCAAAAAAGTCCGCACCATATGGAATTTCACAAAAAAAAAAAAAGAAAAAAACAGAAAAAGAAAGAGAAAGAGAAGTTCTTTTTTTTTTTCTTTTTTTTTTTTGGTGTCTGAGGAACTTCCTTCATCCTTGGGCGTGGCTAAAAGTCACCTTCTAACGCACGGCCTCGGGTATTCCACGAATAAATTCGTATAGGTGCTCCTGAGGAGACTTGAACCCGTGACCTGGTGTATAAGCCAAAGCTTATTTACGAGTGGGCCAACACCTCTTGGTAGAGAAAGAGAAGTTCAGCAAACTCGAGCAGTCGACCTTTTCCTTGTTCATCTTCCTCATCACAGAAACTCAGAAAAGAGGAGAGAGAAAGCGAGAGAGATGAACCAGGGAGTACAGAAGAACACCCTTTACGTAGGAGGACTCGCAGAGGAAGTCAACGAATCAATTCTCCACGCAGCCTTCATCCCATTTGGAGAAATCAAGGATGTCAAAACCCCACTTGACCAGGCCACTCAAAAGCACAGATCTTTCGGTTTCGTCACTTTCTTGGAGAGAGAAGATGCTTCTTCTGCCATGGATAACATGGATGGAGCTGAGCTTTACGGCCGTGTTCTGACTGTCAATTATGCGCTTCCTGAGAAGATTAAGGGTGGTGAACAGGGATGGGCCGCTCAACCCAGTATGTTAATTTCTTCGAATCTTGATACTATAACTCGAAACCCTAGTTTTCTGCTTTGTTGTTGGTTGTTGAATGATTTTGGGTTGATTTGTGTGTGAGTTTTGGGGTTTTGTTGATGGGTATTTGGTAGAATAAAGGTGGTATGAGTTTGCATTTTAGGGTTTAAGGGTTTAAGAAACCCTTTTGGTGTATCTCATCGTCTTCGCATCCTACTATGATCCCAAATTCTAGTTTCCTGCATTGTTCTTGCTAGTTTATTTGGTGTTGCTTTGTGGGTGTCGTGGGTTTTGGGCTTTTATTGATGGGTATTTTGTAGAATGAGGTGGTATGAGTTCTTGATTTAGGGTTTAAGAAACCCAATTGGTGTGTTATCGTCTTCGCATCCTACTATGATTCCAAATCCTAGTTTCCTGCATTGTTGTAACTAGTTGATTTGGTGTTGCTTTGTGGGTGTGGTGAGTTCTGGGGTTTTGTTGATGGGTTTTTTGTAGAATGAGGTGCTATGAGTTTGTGGTTTAGGGTTTAGGAGACAATTGTGATTGAACAAGTTTTGTTTGATTTTGAATTCAATGTTAAATTTTGGTGCTTTTGCTTGCTACTGCTATAACCGTAAGCCCTAGTTTGCTGTTTTCGTGATGAGAGTTTTAGTGATGGAGTTGGAAGGAATTGATGCAGTGCAGTTGCTGAGAGGATTTTGGTTGGAAACTTGAGGAATTTTGTTTCATTTGGAATTGAACATTGATATATGGGCTTTTTACTATTGAATGGTTAGGCTCATTAGTGTTGACATTTAAAAATGTCATTGCTTGTTTGGGCAGAATACGTTTTCAGTTTAAGGGAGTGCAACAGTATCATGGCTGATTTACATGTAAGAATATGGGTGTTGAGAACACATGAGAGATTTTGAAACCAAATGCCTGTAATTTGTTGGGTTTCTAATAGGATTGAGAGTTGAAAACCTTTTCAAACTCCAATGCCTGGTTTGATTTTGGTGCAGCTACATTAGTTACTATGTATGGCCTGTTGGACAATTTGTTTGCAAATTAGGCATAAGGAAAATTATGTGATTGATGTGGAGTAGATGTAAAAGTTTTGGATAAGAGAAATTGGCTTTTCTAGCCGGTAGAGACACAAATGGACTTATGATTAGTGTTTGTTAAGTGGAATCAGTTTTTTTCTTTTGGGGGGGGGGGGGGGGGGGTGAGGGCTCAGTAAGGAAGAATAGGGTGTGAGACAGAAGGACTGGTATACCATAGTTGTACCATATCCATATGGCCAATATTCAAACACGAGTACTTTGGGTTGAATTGAAGCATCTTAGCAACTCAATTTGCAACCCAGAACAATGGAATCTAGAACAGCTTTCTGTAACCAAACAGGAAAGGGAGATGTAAAAGAGGATAGAGACATCAATAAGGGTTGCTTAAGTTATGTTTGCTGTGTGCACTTGAATGGTAGAGTTGATCAATAGCATTGTCCATAATACAATGAATTTTCTTCATGGTAATGTGGGCACATATCAAAATTGGGGGGAGAATTTTAATTGAGTATGAACAAGACATGGCATGTCTTTAACCTTTATAAATCTTAGGTTGTGAGTGGCAATGTCCAACTGTTGTTGTTGCAGGGCTTACTTCCAGCTATGACTTTGCTCTAGGGAGTATTCCAGTTTCAGTTAGAACCACATCCACCATTACTTGTTACTAGATGTGACAATGTCTGTTACAAACTGTCAATAATGCTCAAAGAAAGAACACCAATCGCATAAGCGGATTGCCAACTCAACCCTCCCCCGTCTCTTATTCATTTTTATAGTGGTGGAGTTCAGTTTCAGAACCTGTATCGCACTCCAGAATGTAGACCCGTGAACAAGCTTCCTCAATTATTTTATAATTGCGAAAACAAATATTTGTGCTGGAGACTATTTCTTTTGTTGTGCACTTTAAGCTATATATGAACAGTTGAAACATTAGGGAGCTGAAAAAGAACAAGGATCTGTTGTAGTTCATAGGAAGTATACCTTGATAACTTCAATCATATTGTGTCGATTTCTGACAATGTAATCATTCATCATCCATTTGTAGCTTCTTTCTTTGATCTTATGTTTAGCTCGCGCTTGAGTTGTTTTAGGAAGATTACTGGTCACATGTTTCTGTTAAGAGAGAGTAAAAGTTGGCTGGATAGATATTCGAGACGCTTTCTTGATGACAGGCAAATACATTTATTTAGATCATTCAATACCTGTCAATGTTAGGTTCTGCATGTTATCATTATACTTTGAAGAACTGGTGTTTGAGGTAGCTGGATTTCTAGAGACTTTATGGGTTATGGGGCATTTGATGTGTACAATTGCCCTATGCTATTGTGTTTGGTTGTCAGCTGGATTTGTGCTTTATTTAAAAGTGGATTTTCTTTTCCTTGTCTGCAGTTTGGGCGGATGCAGATACATGGTTTGAACGACAGCAGATGGAAGAGGAGATGCAGCGGCTTCAGGCTGAGCATAAAGCTTCAATACAAGCAGCCGAGGAGTTGCATAGAAAGAAACTCGCAGAGGAGCAGGAAGGAGAAAAAGACGATGACCCCATGGCTAGGGCTGAAGCTGAAGTTCTAGAACAAAACCAGAATAGCTGATCCTTCATTTTGACCTCTTTTTTTTTTTTNCTTGACTAAAAGCCAAAGGTGAGGGATTAGTAAGGATTGGTTACCTAACTGAAGGGAACAGAAGAGCCAACAAGAGGTGGTTGCATCAAAATTCTAGGCATCGATATTGTTAGCCAGCTTCAATAGTTTAGTATTGTAATGTACATCAGGGTTAACTGGCTACTACTTTGTCGCTGTCTTCTTTCACTTCAAACAGTTTATAAGCCTTTAGATCCTTCCGGTCGAGTTATTTCAATGGCGGCCAAGGATTTTGGGAAGGATTAAACCTAGGCCTTCTCAGGCTATCATGTGGTCTTACTCCGTGTACAATTGCTTTTGTATTGGATTTTCAAGTCATTTTAGGTAGAGTAGACATGATAGTAACATCAACAAAGAGGTTTCATTTGACTTCAATACATCAAAGTTAAGTAAAGTGGAAAAGATAATGGGAACTTGATCTGTTTTTTTTCAGAAACCATGTCTGATCACCATCAGGACATAAATTTAAAAACTCTTCACTATACTTACACCCATCTGTTTCTCACCCTCTTCTTTTTGTACGATGTAAAGTGACCCAGCAATATGTTGATTCCTTTTAGATGCTTGTTGGCAAATAATCCATATAGCTAAACAATCTAGCCAAGTTGGCTCTTTAGCATTTCAAACCTCGACAAACTTCATGATTGCAGAAACTTAATTGAGTTGAAACCATGGCCTGTGAATGGAGCATTGTCGAAACAATCCCTTGATTGCAGATGCTTAACAGACATCTTCCCTTCTTTGTTGCAATGTGATTCAAACTCATTCATCTCCTTTTGTCTGGGCCTTCAGAAGAAGAGAGGGGAATACGAAGGCTTGCTTCGATTTCACATTGGTTTGTGAACCCTGCATATATATGTTTGTTTCTAAGGGCGAAAATCTACCAGAATTTCAGCACAATGATCAAACTTCATCAACATGACTATCTGAATGGTGTGGGCATAACAATTATCTGCACCTGTAATATCCATGGTCCGTGGCTCGGTGTTCATTGGAAGATCAAATTGAAGTGGTAAACTCGAGTTCAAGTCCTTATGCACACATCAACTTCATTAAGGATATTGCAGGAAAAGAGAGCAGATGAAACAGGAGGCTTGAATTGGCCAAACCCCTTTTCTCACTAACTTGGATAGGGCAAAAAGTGACTGGCGAATCAGCAGTACAGAAGATATTATCAAATTGAAAGCAGCACAAGAAGTTACAACAAGAGGCGTAACACCGGGGCAATCCATTAAAAAAGTGCCCAAGTGAAACAAGCCTTCCATCTCATACATTCCTTCTGGTTCCCTCTCCAACTAGAGATACAACTTCCCCATCTGAATGAAGTATGAGGAAAAAAAAATAGAAAGATAAATAACCACTAAAGTACAGATTTAAATTACTGACATCATTTAACAGGTGATTGAAGTCGCAGAAGAAGGGTTTACCATAACAGCGATCTTCCCCGTTACGGGCTGGAGACGGGCTGCGTTCTCGAGGCGATCCCATGCAGCTTTCCGTTCCTCTGCGATCAAGGATAGCTTCGCCTCATCCTCCATGAACTGCAACTGGCACTCGTGGAAGAGCGGCTCATCCATTTCCTGGAACATCTTTCTGACATTTAGGGTTAGGTTGAGCACTGCTTGGTTCCAGTGGCCTTGAGCATTCCTCTCCAGAGACGGGAAAACAATGGGAAGGATCACCTGACGATTATGTCCAATCAGGTTGAGAATCTGATCATTGTTCCACAGAAAAAGCGCTCTTTCAGCCACCTGAAGCAATCAAGGCAAAGTATTATACTCCTTTTTGACCTTTCTTTCGGCATTATTATATTCTTCACTGAAAAACATAAGTTGAAAGTCTTGAAACTGTGAAGATCCTTAAACTAACAAATAGCAGCAATAGCTCATCTCGAGTACTATTGAGTAAAGCGCTGATAGCCAATGATTATGTGGAAAGTTATAACAAACTATTCTTTAAATGCAGGAAACCCAAGAATGGCCACATTCATATGCCTGGTCTACATTACAAGAATACAAATTTTGACCACAAATCAACCCCAAGTTTCTTCCTGGAGGAGAAACTAAAGGGGGAATGGGAAAAAAAAAAAAAAAAAAAAAAAATAGAAAAAAGTTCAGGGTTCACAAGAAGAGCAATTACAAAATGACATGTTAGATCTCTTCAGATAAGTTTCCAGATACTCTTTTATAGTATGAAATGTATATCTCGAGAGCGCAACCACCATGTAAATAAAATACTTCGATATGCAAAAGAACAATCCAGCCCCAAGTAATTGATCAATCGTATGAGCACCTCACAAGCAGTATGAGCCAACAAATGTTTTTTTTTTTTTTTTTTTTTTTTTTGATAGAGAGCCAACAAATGTTAGCTCAACCTGAATTCAGATCTTTCCAAACAGAATAGATATTTCAAACTCAGCTACTCAAGTTAAGAGAATCAAATACGACTAGGAGCCATCTAGATAAATCACACTGTAGGCATATGGGGACTTTCACGTCTCATCCTCTGGCTCTTGGTTAAATATAACTCAAGGGTAATGACTAATGACATACCTACCAAGTGATTGTAAGCATTCAAGCATATGCATCTGTCAGATTAACAAGCAACGGATTACACTAATCTCACAACAAAAGAGAACACCCAAACATCCATATTTTCTCCCTGAATTTTAGCAACCTTTGAGATAAAAGGCTTTGCAAGTGAATCAAGAAATTCTGTAGATAACTACCATATTATTCACCCGTCATGATTCACAGTGCACAGATTGACCAGGAGATAGAAGAATGCTGAAAACAACCAAGGGTCCAGGAGGTTGTCAAATAGGTTACATTAGTGATTGAAAAGCATAGGATATAATGACACTCAGCAACTTATTTCAGGAGATGAATACAACAGCAGGCAAATATGGAAAGTAAACAGAAAGATTACACTACCTGAAAGTGGTAGCTGTTGATGCAACATCCAATCCGCCAAAACAACGGAATCATCACTTTTTGGAATTCGAACATGTTGGTCGCTTCCAGTATCTCCTCTAATTCACCCAAAAACATCACCTCCTTTTGGCTGTTCGTAATTGGCCAATACTTTAACAAACCTCTTATCACAGTGCTAGCTAGCTTTGGCTCCTTATCAATAAACTGCGTAATGCAGTATGATAGTTGCTGAAAGTAGACCCCTAAAGATTTTGGTTTGTGCAATGGGATTAAAGCTCTCCACAAGAATATCTTGTGCTCCTCTTTCAAGGGCAAGGCAAACCCACTAATAACACTTCCAAAGATTTCCAGCAATTCTGCAATTCCATTATGTTTCTCGGTCTCAAACACAAACCGGTAGAATATGTTGCTCATAGCCTTCCGAATAAATGGCCTATGGACCATGAATTTACCATAGACCCTATGGAGGATAGTCTTCAAACATTCTCTTTCCCTAGGATCCTCTGATTCAAACAGATCAAGTAACTTCAATATAAATGAGTGGTCTATGTATTTTTTTGCTACCTTTGCATCAAGTGACGAAGAAATGATAAACTTAGTCAATAAATCATACACAATTTGCAGGTGTGACCATGCAGGATCAAACATGGGGTCATCATCATCATTCTCACCACCACCACCACCCCCACCCCCACAAGATCGATAATTTGGTGGAAAGACCCGAAATAGATTAATAGCACACATTCTGCACATGGCAAAGATAGCAGGCTCGGGGAACTTTGAAGATGGCCCAGAAGCAACAAAGTCCACGAGCTCGATCAGTGTTTGCCGCTTGATGTCCTTCTCTGAGGTGTTCTTACTCGGGTCATAAAAGTCGAATGTCACACAGCACAAATTCAACTTACTCAAGAACAAATTCATCTTTTCTGAATTTGGGACATCCTTGAATGACACCAGGGGCTCAATTCCCGCAACCACACTTGTCGGGAACACAGCAGAAGATGTGCGCTTAACGGCATTGGCTTTACCAGCAACAGCATTGCCATTCTGTGCTCGTGGAGTGCCATTACTAGAATTATTGGAATTGTTGTTCAACATTGTGTCCCCATTTTCAGATTTGAAAGACTTTTTGGGTAGCTTACTGAGAATTTGCTTCAACATGGTTGAATATTTTCAATGAATTTCATGTATATTCAACCCAATCCACTCAAACCGACAACACCCAAAGATCCCTCAAGATGATAGATCCCATCACAGATATGGAATCAACAGCTTAAGTGACATAATCAAGAAACAAATGGAAATACAATGCTAAGCACCATACAATGAATGAAAAAACAGATCAATAATAAATAGCTCAAATTAAAGGTGGGTCATCAACATTCCACCCAAAGAAACAACATAAAGGTGAAACTTATGGCTATAAAGTCAGATCTGGATCTCAGGAAACTTGAATTTTGGCTACCATAAACCACCCAAGCCCCTTTTCTCTTCAATTTCAAACCCAGAGAAACCCAAATGAGATAATAAGAGGGATGTTCCTAAAGTAGAAACAATTGAGCCTCTAAACAAAAGAGAAAAAATGCAAAACAAAAGAAACCCAGAAAAAAAAAAAAAAAAAAAAAAACTGAACTCCAAAATTTGAAATGCAGAAAAAACTGGAACAGGAGAGAGAAAGATCAACGTTACCCAGATCCTGAAAAGCAAAGATAAGAGCTTTGAGTTGTTAATGGAGATCCCTCAATGGAGCTCAGAGGAAAAAAAAGGTTGTATCTTTAATGGGGGGTTGTGGGTTTGTTGAAGAGTAGCTTTCAAAAAACCATGGATGAAAAAAGCTTTAAAAATGGAGGGTGGAGTAGCTGGGTTGGGTGTTCTTTGGATTCTCACATCATCATCTAAAAAACTAATCTCATCAAATCATGAAAAAGAAAGAGAAAATATTGAATAATTTAGGGATCAATCTGAGGAAAGTGACGAGGTGCCCCTCTCTCTCTCTCTTGTTTCTCTCTCCTCTGTCCCCCTCTCTCTCCCTGTCTCGTTCGGGTGGAGGGGTGATGTGTGTCTTGATTGATGGGAACAAGAAAAAAGAAGAAAAAAAGAGATAAAATTAAAGTCATGAAATTATGCAGAGTTTTTGCATTTTCTCAGAAAATGCTGGTGGAGCAACCAGCCTGCCCAAAAAATCTTTGAAAGAATTTGAAGTATTTAAAAAAAAAAAATCAAATAAAAAGATCAATTTTTTGGCCTTTTTTTTAAGAAAAATAGATTGTCAAAATGCCTACAAGATATGTCAAATACGAAGAAATACAAATCAAAACAAATCTCTATACCTATTAAAATTCTTTTTTGTATTCAAAAAATTCTAAGTACGTACTAATTTTAAATAGCATCCTATATCTGTTTTTCACATTTTCATTAATCTAAATTCAGAAATCCTTAAATCGATTGGTTGGAAGATTTCCTTTTTTTTTTTTTTTTTTTTTGTCAACATAACTGTAATATAAAGGATTTAAAGTTAAAGAATTGTTCAATTGGTTTGATGGTACTACTTATGTATATTGTAAGAAGTCCTTTAGACATTGAATAGACAGCTTAATGTCACGTGCTGACTCTTTGGCTATACTTTTGCCTAGTCAACCCCGTGTGCCACCTAGTTCACGGTCCCGTCGGAACTAAGTCAGGCAAACCCCGATCGAAAGTTAAGGT